>JADLZL010004902.1:0-109095 GCA_015844335.1 Chrysopogon serrulatus | reverse complement strand
TTGAAAATTCTTTGCCGAGAGCCTCTCCTCTCAGCACTCGGCAAAGAAATTATTTTTTTAAAAAATTTCTTTGCCGAGTGCCTCCTATCTCGGCAAAGATGTAATTCTGGTTTTTTTAAAAATTCTTTGCCGAGTGCGGTGACCATAGCACTCGGCAAATATGGTCACTTTGCCGAAATGACTTGGTCATTGCACTCGGCAAAGTGACCAGAAAATTTTTTAATTTATTTTTCCGTTAAATCACAAAGACACACAAAGATATATATATCATATACACAAGTACATATCACATAAACATCACATAAATCACATCCACGACACATCTACAACACATATATCACAACCACATCACATATATCAAATCCGATCGTAATCGATCACATCACATCACAAATTACATCACAAATTCGATCACAATCCGATCACAAATGTCTCGAAACCTCATAAGGACGAAGTGCATTATTGAATAGAGAAGCGCACGATCAAGGGCCAACTCACAAATCCGACGGGAGCCAACTCACTTTGTCCACCCCACGCCAACCTGGCCACCCCCTGTCCCCCGGTGAAGGCTGTGGCGACTGCGTCGTAGGCCAAGCCGGGTTGTTTGAACCCGCCGACTGAGGCTGCACAAAAGAGACCGGGTTAGTACGTGTGATGACCAAAGTTCGAACGAAACCAATACACATTTATACTTATAGGAGTCCCAAAGTGAGGAGGCTGAGGCTGAGGCTGAGGCTGAGGCTGCACTACTGGAGCCAGCAACTGTTGTGGGAGCTCCATCCCCGAACGTGCTCCCATCTGGCTGACGAAGGCGGTGAGCTAGGCCATCCTCGCCTCGCTGCGCTCACGCACGGCTCTCTCGGCCTCGAGCCGGGGCTGTCCGCTTTGGTGCCGCCGCCAACGCCTCCCTCCTTTCTCGCTTTCCATCCCGGCTGCAGTAATGCAAAGGTGGAGTTAGAATAATTGAAACGTCATCGATTGAAGCTTACAACAAAAGGAATTACCTCGAGTGTGGCGTAAGCGAAGCCAGTGGTGGCCGGGGCCGTGGGCGTATGGGTACGCTTTTTGCGTCCGTGCTCCGTGCTCGCGGTGGGGAGAGTGGGAGTCGAGGCCGAGTCGATAACGCCGTCGCCCATCCAAGTACCGCCCATGCTTCTTTCCTCCGCCCACCCTCATGACGATCTACGGGTCAAGGTCCCGGGTGCTCGGATCGTAGTCCTCGCCGTGTACCGTCCTCGCCGCGGACGTGTACTCGCTGAGGCGGCTGTGCACGCTAGCGTTGGTGTACGCCTCGGGCGGGTCCTCCGGGTTGTACGAGACGTCGGACGACGCCTTGCCCTTGTGCGCCATAGCAAATGCCTTGAAAATGGGGCAAGGCGCGCCGCCATGGGCCTGAGACTGCAAGAAACGGAGTAGTGAAGGAATGACCACGAGTTAGAATCACGAGTTAGTGAGGGAAGAATCATCGACTTAGCTTACCCAGGCGCTTGCGTATCCGGCGAGGTTGCGGCCGCCTTGATGGTGCGATACGCCGGGCATCATCAAGCGGCACTCCCGTTTAGCGTTGTGGGTCTCCTCCCACTCCGGACCGCACCACCTCCTACGATCGCTCCCCAGTAGTCTTGGTGGGCGGGAGCACCACCGGGGGGCAAGCCCGCACGTCACAATTTCACATATAAGTAGATCAAAGTAGACATGTGTAAACCGAAAGATCATATCATTTATATACCACGAGGTACTGGTCCCGAGTCAGCGTCATCGTCCTCGCTTGTGTTTTGGTGACCTTCTCCCCAAGGATGATGCCATGGTAATCGACGATGGCCTCGGAGACGCGCCTCGTAGTGAATGTCGGTGATGAGCTTCTTGCAGGCCCTAGTGACACATGCACGGGCTCTGTCCTCGTATCCCTCCTCGCATTTGTAAAAAGTCTACACGCAAACATAAAGGGTCAATTTCTTATTTGAAGATAAGTGCAATAAATTTGATGCATTAAGATTGCTAGGGTTGGATGAAAGACTTACCCCGAGAACTCGTGCAAGACACGCGCCGCCTTGTTTTGTTGTTCGGATCTGGGGCAACGGCGGCGCTCGAATGTCCGGGGAGGCTCCTCATTCCCGGCGTCGTCACCGGGCCGGGGTAGTGCGTCTTACGAGAAAGACCCAGGGCGTTATTTGGTGGGCGCGAGTGCTCACCCGGCACCACAACCAACCGGTTCCCGAAAAGTGGTTAACCAATAGCATTAGTTTACAATTCAATTCCCAATATGTCATATGAAATAGTAATACCATGGAAGTTACTTACTTTTGGCCCTCGGGGCGAATCACCCGGCCGCCTCGTCGGGTGTGGGTATGAGGGACACTCGCGGGACCGCGTAAGTACACACTCGACGAGGTACCGGGAAGAAGTAGAACCCGGTACCCACCGCGTCCCCTCCTCCTCCTCCTCCTCCTCCTCCCCGCCCCCCCGTCCTCGTCCGTGCGGGGAGCTATCACCTCGCCCTCGCCTCGTCCCCGCTCCCCTTTCTCGCCCTCGCGTTCACGGTCCCGAGGAGGTGACGGCTCCCTCGTGCGCCCGCTCCTCCGCCCATGCCTCCCTGCTGGAGGTCCCCTCCGCAGCGGCCGCCATCTGCAGCTTTTGTCTTGTTGTACAACGAGGACAGGTTCACCGACCGGCCGCCCACCATCTTCAACGAAGCACCTGCATTTAACAAGAACCAATAAGACATGATTAGAAAATTAGATTAAATAAACAAAACCCAAGCATTTGTAAGAACAACAACGTAAGGTATCATATAAATAAATAGCATTACATGTATTAAGTATAATCTTCATGATCAGGATCATAAGCCTCATCGTCGGTATCAAACATGTCAAAGTACTCGACCCCGCCCAATGGAGGATTGTCGTCCTCGTCGTCGTTGCCTAAACGATGTCGCTCAAGCATTTGTAAGTCTCTCACATTTTCAACCTCATCTCCATCATCCTCGTCATCAATAATTTCTTGGCCAACTTCCATTTCTATCACTTCGATCAAGTCTATCTCGAACCTCCCATCTAGCCCTTCTGCCTGAAAGAACTCTCCCTCGTATGTGTTTGGATTGAAGTTATAGTCGTCATCATTTGGGACAGGTAATTTGCCGTGGTGGCAAGTACCTTATGCACAATATCCCAACCCTTCAGTGCTCATTGCTTTGGCACGCATAAGGGAGATAATAAACTTGTGTCGCCTGTTGGGCCACAATATACACATCATCTCCGGGTAGGGTGGTATCCTGTCGAATCTCGACTAGACCAAGATGAGAATGGGTCCGTCTCGTTACCGTAGGATCAAACCAGTGGCATTTGAATATGACGGGAGTAAATGGCGTTGAACCATGAAAAGTGAGCTCGTATATCTCTTGCACTCTTCCATAATACTCGACCCCATCTTGGCCGGGCGTAAAAACCCCTAAACTTGTTGTTCTCCGGTTCTGATGAAGCTGCTCGTAGCCCGTTGTGTGGAAGCGATATCCATTGACATCATAACCACTGAATGACTTGACCCTAAAGCCAAAGCCATCAGCAACTTGTCTCAACTCGAGAGTCATAGTCGTATCAATTTGGGCCTGCAAACCAAGACCACATACGAAAGGTTGGCATGCAACTCGAAAGATGTAACTAAATACGAGCTAAATGGGACGGTACCTTCTTCTTGAGCCATGAAATGAATTCAGGTTTGCCATTTTCTAGACCGTTTCTAAGAAGAGCATCCGCTTCCTGCGGGTTAGGAGGGCGCGATTGACGCCAGTATTCATGAAGAAATTCCCTATACCAACGAGATCATAGGAGTTAGATGCAAGAAATAATGTTAGTGTATGGAACAAGTGCGTTCACTACTTACGTGATATATGGCTCCACTTCGTCAAGGTTGGTCAACACATAGAACATGATAGCGCGCCACTCATCATATAGCAAGATCTTGTTTGTCGATCCACTCGCGCTTCCGAGCTGCCCTCGAAAAAGACTAAGGTTCGAGTCATTTCCACCATCATTGTAACGAGGCTGAGGATTATGCGCGCTCGGAAGGTTGTCACTATAATAAATTGTTGTGAAGTTGGACACCTCCTCGAGGATATGTGCCTCTGCCATGGAAGCCTCGATTTTGTTTTTGTTTCTGCATTTCTTCCGAAGAACCTTTAGAACTCTCTCGACTGGATAGCACCAATGGTATCAAGCACGGGCCCCCCATTCGTGCCTCGTATGGGAGGTGCAAAATCGATGTCGCATCGAGTGAAGAAGCCCTATGGAAATATCTTCTCTAGCTTACGTATCAAAACGGGTGCCATTTTTTTTGAGGTCTGCAATCACGGTGCGAGATATCTCCTTGGCACATAGTCAAGTGGAAGAAATAGCTCAACTCGCCATGACTAGCCAAACATGCTCGGGAAATAGCCTCACACCATTCTTTGGGAGAAGGCGTTCAATCCGGATGTGATAGTCATGACTCTTCATCCCTAAGACTCGTAGGGTGTCTAACTTCACTCCTCTCCTCGGATTAGTCTGCGTATCCATCGTGGAACATTATAGTCCAGATCCATTCTAGAACTTCCCTTCTTTGTGGCCTTTTCAATATATAATCACCGGGGGGCCTTGTCCATGTCTTGCCGCGTCTAGGAGGCCTCATCTCTAGCTTTGGTCCTGTCGCACAACATTGCCGGATCCAATCTAGCCTTAGGGTTGTCCTTTGACTTTTCAGAATATCCATGATTGTTCCCCGAGTGCTTCGGCGATATTCCTTTCCGTGTGCATTACATCAATGTGGTGCGGAAGGAGAAGGTCATCAAAATAGGGAAGCCGAGTCAAGCCCGACTTATGCGTCCACATATGTTGCAGACCATACCCCACAAAGCTATCACATTCTGAGTTGAGCTCAAGGGCTTCTATCCTTTCACGAACCTCGGCAAGAGTCAACATCTGGGGTGGAGGGTCCGTCACCACGAGTCCTTTAGTAAAGTTTTTTCTGTCTCGTCTGAATGGATGGTCAAGCGGGAGGAACTGTCGGTGCAGTGTCGAACCCCGAAAAAACTTAGTACCTTTTTTTCGGATAAATGAACCTCGAGCTTCCTTGCAGATTGGACAAGGGAACTTCCCATTAACACACCAGGGCACACAACATGGCGTGACGCAGCGAAATCATGCATGGAGTAAAGATACCACACATACATCCTGAAGTTTCTCTTTGTAGCACGGTCATATGTCCATACCCCATTCCAAGCACTGATCAATTCATCAATCACGGGCTCCATGTACACACCCATATAATTCCCCGGGTGTCCGGGAATGATCAACGTTAATAACATGTGTTTTGCTTGCATGCACACACCGGGAGGAAGGTTGAGGGGGATCACAAACACGGGCCAACATGAGTAGGGCGCAGCCATCATGCCAAAAGGATTGAACCCGTCTGTCGCAAGCGCAACACGGACATTACGAGCCTCTTTCGCCTTCTCGTGATGAATGCCATCAAAGTGGGTCCACGCCTCACCATCAGATACATGCACCATCTTGTCAGGATTGTATCGTTTGCCATGTTTGTGCCATGTCATCTGTTTGGTGGATTCTTCGGTCATGTATAGCCGTTGGAGCCTCGGTATGAAAGGGAGGTGCCTTACGACTGACACGGGGATGTCAAGCTGCCTCTTCGGCCATCAGCAGACTCTACCTCTAGATACCTAGAGGATTCACACATCGGGCAGTACTTTGCTTCCGCGTGTTCTTTTCTGAATAGAACGCACCCATTCGGACATGCATGTATCTGATCATACGGCATCTTAAGGGCACGGCGCCTCGCGACTCGTGACGTGCTCTTCGGGAGAGTGTGAGCCTCTGGAAGCAAGCTACCAACAACTGTCAGCATACTGTCGAAGGCGTCTCGACTCATGCTAAGCTGAGACTTTAACGCCATTAGACGGCCAACGGCGTCTAACTGAGAGACCTTTGTGTGGCCGTGAAGGGGTTGCCGTGCGTGCGTGTAAACATATCATAGAACGCCTTCGCGGTGGCCTCTAGCTCCTCCTCCTCATCTGTACGTCCATCACCGAACTGTGCTTGATGAAAGTCATCTAACATGTCAGCTACCCCGGCATCGGCATCAAACTCCTCGACGTGTGCTCTCACCACCTCCTCTCTCATTCGATGGGCTTCACCATGGTGGACCCATCGGGTATAGTCCGGGGTAAACCCATACAAGACAAGGTGCTTGCCCATGGTATCCTTGCATTGCCTTTTCCGATTAGCACACCTACTGCAGGGGACACGTAACCCGACTCGCTCCTTTAGCAGCCTCGCCGAATGCTTGCTCTAAGAACATATATGTTTTCTCAATCCATTCAGCTGTGTAATCACGATCACTTGGGCGGCCCGTGTACATCCAGTCACGATCATCCATCTTCTAACATATACATTAGCGAGAAACATAACAATCAATTTTACCTACACCGGCATCCTACTCTCTAATAGGTGAGGATAGGTCCTAATCCCACCCGCGTATGCGTTGTTGGGGCTAGTTTCCGTTATGCCTCCGATCGGAGACGGAGTTTCGCAAGAGACCTCCCCCGCCTGTTCTCGGTACACGCCCCAACAGGGGAGATCGTGTTTCCGGAGAACAACAGGAGGTGATGCCGAAACTCGCCTCCGATCGGAGCGCATAACGGAAACTAGCCCCAACAACGCATGCACGGGCTGTCCAAGTAACGTGGACAATTCGAAACAGATACGGTTTTCGATATGCAAAGATCTGCACACCGACAACCGTATCTCTTTCGAACGGGAGACGCCTAACTTGGTGACGTGACCTATGACCCTCATACGGAAACAGAGGTTATACCTTATGTGGCGGTGCAGTCAGGCTAGCGGGGCCGTGGTGAGTCGGTGCAGTGGCGAGGCGACGCCTTGCAGGCAGAACCGGCTCAGCTACTATGGGCTCCTCGCTGCAAAACAAAGAAAATAAACAGGCTCAATTCAAAAGTTCGGCAGAACCTCCCCTGCACGGTGACCTACAACATAGAACGGCTCGATGGCCGGCGACCATATGCAACGGCTCGATGGCCACATAACACCACTACCATCTTCTGCCGACATCCAAACCACACCACACTACACCATACCTTGCGTTCTCGTCGACGGTGAGTAGGCTCGGACGTGCGACGAAGAGGGCTGCACGGGGTCCTCCTTCCTCCTCCCTCCTTCCTTCTCCCTCCTTCTTCCCTTCTCCCTCCTCCTCCCTCCTCCCTTCTCCTGCTAGGCGTGGCCGGGCCGGGCGAGGCCAGTCCCTCCTCCTCCTCCCTCTTCCCTTCTCCTGCTAGGCGTGGAAGGGGCTGGCCGGGACGGGCGAGGCCAGTCCCTCCTCCTCCCTCCTCCCTTCTCCCGCTGGCGTGGAAGGGGCGGGGCTTAGGGGCGAGGCCAATCCTCCTCCTCTCCTTCAAATGGACGGATGGGCGGGGGGGGGCGAGGGGGCGCGGCACGGCCGGCGCGGGGCCCTCAGACGGCAGGCGGGGTCGGGCGCGGTGGAGGGCCGGGGACGGGGAGGTCGCGTCGGGGCCTCTCCTCACTTCTTCGGCGGCGGGTCGGGACGCCGCCGGCGCGCGCCGCGCACGCCTGCAGGGAGGGCAGCCGCCGGGGGACGGGCCGGGCGACGGCAGGGCGGCGGCGTTCGAGGCCGGGGCCGGGGACGGCGACGGGCGCGCTGGGGGGACGGTGGATTTGGGACGGGCGCGCCGGGCGCGGGGACGGGGACGGGCGCGCGCCGGGCGGCCGGGCAGCTGCGGCGCCGGGCGGCGCGGCGGGCGGCGCGGTGGTGGCGCTGTGGGGCGCTGGGACGGGCCGGCGCGGGGTGGAGCGGTGGTAAGCGCGCCGGTAACCGCGGCCGGCGTCTGGCGGCGGCGGCGGCGGCGTGGCGTCGCGGGGCGGCGGGCGGCGGCGGCGGCGGCGCGGTGTGTGTGTGTGAGTGTGTGTGAGAGAGAGTGAGAGGACGAAACGGGTAAGTCAAGTGGGCGCGCTTTGCCGAGTGCCGCCCCGATCCGCACTCGGCAAAGCAAATTTTTTTTCAAATTTTTTTTTTTTTACGTAAAATATTTTTTTTAAAAAAATATTTATAAACCTTTGCCAAGTGCCGGGCAAAGACTCGGCAAAGAGCTTTATCCGAAAAAAAAAATTTACAAAAGTTTTTTAAAAATAAAAAAAAAACAAAATTTAAACTTTGCCGAGTGCCGGGCCGAAGGGCACTCGGCAAAGAGTGTACCAGATTTTTTTTAAAAAAAAAACACCACAAACATCCTTTGCCGAGAGCCCCTTTGGTAGCACTCGGCAAAGAATATTTGACGAGAGCTAACCCTAAGGCTCTCGGCAAACAGTAAGTTCAAAAAAAATTTAAAAATGCCAGACAATTTTAAAAAATTACCAAATTTTTACAGGACCCCTTTTATACTATACTTCACTAATGAAAAAAGAATTGAGATCTAAATCAACCGCGAGAACTGCTTGAAGTCCGATTCATCTGGATTACTTTAGAAGTTTATGAAACATCTTCGGAGATTGTCGGATTCGAACGCAACGTATATGACAACTTGCTCGAAATATTGTCAATTTTTTATCACAACATCGGCGCATCAAATGATGACACTGTAGCAAATTTCATGATTTTTTGAATTCATTTGCTTTTTTAAGAATTAAAAAAATGTGCACACGCACGTGGGTCATCATGTTTCGTGATTATGCTCTTTATAATTTTAGGTGAAAGTCTTAGCACACCCCTAACATACCATAAATAACACTAATATCAAATTTTTAGCCACTAAAATCCATTATTGGATGCACGTGCGTTCAAATTTGGATTTTTCCAAAAATTGGACAGAAATGAAATAAACTTCTAGAATATAGCAAAACACATGAAAAATAGACCACATTTCAAAACATAGTATAATATCATTTGAAAAGGCTAAGTAAAAAATTGGAGAGCAAAAAAGAAAAAAAATTTACGCTTTGCCGAGTGCTCAACAAATGCACTCGGCAAACCCCCCGCCTTTTGCCGAGCCAAACAACGGGCACTCGGCAAAGGCCCTATTTTGCCGAGTGCCTAACGTCCCGGCTCTCGGCAAAGATGGACGGCGTTGCCTCACGGCCGCCTTTGCCGAGAGCCCATTTTTGCCGAGTGCAAGCTCTCGGCAATGGCCAGATTTTGCCGAGTGCTTGTCTTTGCCGAGTGCTCGGCTCTCGGCAAAGGAGTCTTTGCCGAGTGCTTTCCTTTGCCGAGAGGTGCACTTTCGGCAAATAGGGCCTTTGCCGAGTGCCCGAGGAAAAGCACTCGGCAAAGCCCCATGCACTCGGCAATGCCCCCCGATTCCGGTAGTGTATAGTAAACATTTGCTATAATTATGCTTAAAAAAATTATCTAACGAGTTTTGTAGTTTATTTTTTATTAGTCTATGTTTAATAATTCAAATATGTGTCGATATTTTTAATGTGACACGCTAAAACTTTTTATGCTAGGAACTAAACACCCCCTATATGTTTCATATGTCCGTCCATGACATGATGAGACCCATCTCTCATGCATCCTTATGACACCACAAATTAAAGTGCAATCCAAAATACTAGCGTTACAATATTACTAGTTGCAATCAAAATACAATAATGATACTTGGTACATAAATTTATAATTATACAGAAAAGGAATAGAGCCTAGAAAAATACTCCGCAGAAGCAAATATAGATACACATACACTGAGTGCAGCTGGAAAGCCATCCAAACTATATATGTACATCACTCTGAGATAGACTGACAACTCTGGCAGCGAGCATATCATGCAATGGTCACACCGAAACTTCAAGTGGCTGACGACGCCCAATGCTCCCGGGTTCCTTGTGCTGAGGAGGAGGAACGTCCCCAGCCGGCACATGGCTCGAGCTCCTGCCGAAGCACGACGTAAGCGCGTGCACGAAGACGAAGGCCAGCGCGGCGATGATCATGGCGACGATGTACCCGGACGTCTCCCACGCCCTGCTCGAGCCGGCGGCGTGCGCCCCGAGGAGGCCGAAGAGATTGAGCACGATGGTCGCGTTGGTCACCATGAGCCACCAGTTGTTGTCCATCAGCTCCTGGGGCAGCAGCAGGACGACGACGACGACGGACGCAATGAAGGAGGTGGAGTTGCAGTGGAAGAAGAAGAGGTACCGGAGCCTCCGGTTGGTGCCGAGTACCGGGTCGCCGGCGGCGTGCCCGTCGCCGTCGGTCTGCCACACGCCGCCCGGCGGGTCGAGCCCCACCTGGTAGGTCACGCTCGCCATCAGGATGCCCAGCAGCATCAGGTATTTGCACTTGGCGTGTCTCTCCTTCGCTCTAACTTCGTCGGCCTCTGCTCTTCCAGCCCCGGGCGCGACCGGCTCTGCGATGTCGCCGGCCACCGGGTTCCCTCCTCCGCCGGTGCCGCCACCGCCGGCTTCAACGGCGGCGGGCGACTCGTCAGCGACGTTGCTGGTGGCCTTCCCCTTGTTCTTCCCTTTCTTCCGTCCTGCTACTACGAAAAGCACGGCCATGAACAGGATCACCAGAAACGCCAACACGAATATATATATCGACGTCTTGAGATGCTGCGTGCTCCCGGCGGCGTAGGCGCCGACGAGACCCAGCAGGCCGACCGCCGTGCAGACGGAGAGCGCGTAGCTCCGTATCGCCGGCCGGTACAGGTTCGGGTTCACGAGCAGAATGATGTGGGCGATGGCCGACATGAAGCTCAGCGAGTTGCTGTAGAAGAAGGCCTTGTAGCGGCGCGGGTAGTTGGAGAGGAGCACCGGCTCGCCGGCGCGGTGGCCCTGGTCGTCGTCCTTGGGCCAGAAGCCGCTCGGCGGGGTCAGCCCGGCCTGGTAGGTGATGGTGGCGGCCAGGATGGCGAAGAGGAGCAGGCGCTTGCGCCGCTTCTCGACCGAGGCGTCGTCGTCCTGCCGCCGCCCGGCGATCCGCCTCTCCCCGTGGTCGAGCGTGAAGAAGATGACGTGGATCACCACGTAGACCATGACGCCGCCGGCCAGGGCCAGGACGTAGATGGAGGTGCTCACGTCCCGGCAGCTCCCAGCGGCGTACGCGCCCATGAGGCCGAAGAGGTCGAGGATCATGGCGGCCTCCAGCGTGTGGCGCTTGAGCGCGGACCTCCGCTGGACCAGGACGATGGCGGCCAGGGACGCCATGAAAGCGGTCGAGTTGCAGTAGTAGAATGTCTTGTACCGCCTGGGCTGCGTCGTTAGGAGTATCGGGTCGCCGGCCAGGTGGCCGTCGTCGTCGTCCTGCCAGACGTCGCCGGGTGGGACCAACCCTGCTTGGTAGGTCACGCTGGTTGCGAGAGTGGCGAGCAGTAGAACGAGAGAGCGAGCCTTGTCCATCGATTCATTGAGCCGTTCATTGATAGCTTGCTCCCTGATCGATAATTGCAAGCAGAGAAACATAATTGAAATCCTGCTTGATTAGCATGAATGAAATAGTAATTAAGAGTGGGATTCCAAAACTTTGGGGTCTATGACTCCATGGACACTACTTTTCTTCATAGAATTTTAAAATCCTTTTTTTCCTAAGACTGACTTACATACTCTCTCTATCACTGAAAAAAATCAATTATTACAGTTGTCCTAAGTTAATTTTTTTAAACTTTAACTGAATTTCTAGATAAAAAATTAAAAATTATTACATCAAATTAGTATCATTAAATTTATCATAGAATATATTTTTATAGTTTTATATAATAGATGTTGTTATCCTTTTCTATAAAGTTAGAGTTTGACTGATACGGATTATAGGAATTAATTCTTTTAGGATAGAAAGAGTAATATCCAACCATTCGTAGAGTACAAATCTCAAAACAAATCCAAAGCACCAGAATTCAAACGTTGGAAATGTCTAAAATACTCGATCCGTTAGAAATTGCCCCCAAAATTTACTCAGATCCAGTATTCATTGGCGTTTGACGTCCAAAGGAAGGAATTGAACTGTACTACAAGTGAAGGCGGTCGTACCTGGCAATTTCATCCGGATGCCTTTCGGGAGTTTGTCGCCTGAAACAGGGACTTGCTGCTATTGCTCGCAACCACCGTGATGCTGCAGCATAGACGCTCACTAGCCATTTCCAGAAGTTGGACTCCTGTGTGGCTTTGACGACTTTTACAGCAAAAAAGACATGGAACAACATGTATCCCAGAACAACGGCGACCAGAACGACGACGTAGGCGGTGGTCTCGGCGTTCCGGCAGCTCCCCGCGGCGTACGCGGCGACGAGGCCGGCCAGCGCGACGACGATGCACCCGTAGAGCTCGTGGGAGCGCAGGCCGGCGTTGGCGCGCAGCTTCTTGTCCAGGAGCAGCAAGATGATGAGCAGGGACGCGACGAACGCCGTGGTGTTGCAGAGGAAGAAGGTGACCAGGCGGGCGCGGTTGTAGTCCTGCAGGATGGCGTCGCCGGCGGCGTGGCCCGCCTGGGAGCCGTCCCAGAAGCCTCCGGGCGTGCTCAGCCCGGACACGTACGTGACGCTGACCGCGAACGTCGCGAGCAGCATCAGGACCTTGCGCGGCCGCTCGCCGAGCACCTCGCGGTCGGCGGCGGCGGCGGCGGCGGCGTTGTCGTTGTCGCTGCCGGCGGCGATCTGCTGCTGGTCGCCCCTGCGCCGCGCCGCCGACGACGACAGCGCCACCTGGACAATGAGGTAGGCGAAGACCCCAACCACCAGCACCGCGCTGTAGGTGGTGGTGACCGCGTCCCGGCAGGTGGCGGCGGCGTAGGCGCCCAAGATGCTGAGCAGGTCCAGCGCCATGACTACCCGCAGGGGCACGAGGATGTGCTGCCACGTCCAGATGCTCGCGCCGCTCATGTCCTCGTGCTGGACGGACAGGAGGAGGATGAGGATGATGACCACCAGCGACGAGGCGAACCCCGTGGCGTTGCAGTAGAAGAAGAACAGGTACCGGCTGTGGTGCGTGGCCCGGATAATGGGGTCTCCGGCGAGGTGACCGTCATCGGTTTCCTGCCACACTCCGCCCGGCGGGCTGAACGCCGAGGAGTAAGTCAGCGTGGCCACTACGGTGGCCAGCAGAAGCACGTACTTCCGCAGGGTGTACTCCCATGGCTTGTCTGGCTTGTCCGACTTGTCGCCAGCCATTATTGGCTAGGTCACTGAGCTTCAGATGCACGTAAGCTTGTGCTTCTCTCTTCTCGCCTCAGGTGGAACACCGTGTAACTATCCCAGTGTGTGCTACAAAGCTAGCTAATGCTAGTCCAACTGCTTAATTTATAGAGGGACGTCCTTTATAGAGCCACTCTCGCCAGTAAAAAATGTATGAAGTTTCATTTTTTTTCATGATTGTTTAAAAAAAATATTTTCTTTTCATGGTATTTGAGATTGCTATTTTTACCACTATTTTATATTAGTAGAATATATCTGTACAATCTAGTACTCCCTTCATCCCTAAATAACTATCGTTCTCACTTATCAAAAAAATAACTTTGTCTAATTTTATATAAAAATATTAATGTTTATATATGGTATATAATTAATATCATTAAATACATAGGTTTATTAGAGATATAAATGTTGTATATGATAGGAAAAGAATGTTATTTTGGACAATGACTTTTTAGTATAATTTAACTTCGTATTATTAAAAAATATTCATCACAAAGTGGTATATTTATACTTTTATGAAAACATTTTTCAAGACAAATCTATTTATATGGTTTTCATATTTTCAAACTTTAAAAGTTATTTATGATTTATGTTCCCAATATTTGAAAACCTTGTCCAAAATAATTTTTTTTTCCTAATACGGAGAGAGTGTGTATTTTCTATGAATCTACTCAAACCAATAATATGAAAAAAAAACAGTATTTAGAGACGAAAGGAGTAAATGTCTATAATTACAAAAGTATTTTCGAACGCATGTCGTTGTTTTTGTATTTTCAAACTAAATATTGTAAAAGCCATTATAACAGCTAAAGATTCAAACGTTTAACCGGACTTTGATTAAAATATCGTACTTGAAATGAGTAGCTATCAGTTCACTGGTGGCAATAAATCGGCTTTAATAATGTGCTTAACCCCTTTCACCAAGACTTGACCCTGTGATTTTCCAGAATATAAGAATGTTCGCACGCTTCCCATGCTTCTGGATATGTTTCAAAAAGAGAATGTATTATAACAGCGACAAGGGACCTAAGGCTAATAATGAATAATTTGTGTCTAATCAGTGTGTACCAAGAATATGTATATAAGAATGAAGTCAAGCTTAGATGATATTTAGATAAATTATGTGCCAGATAATCCTAGTATTTGCAGCGGTAACACGTTTCACGATGCTATTGCGCCACCAGTGCGATTAGCAGCTGCACGATTCGCGGATATTTCGCTTGCGATTGCTCCCTCTCCAGGCTAACGACAAAAGGTCACAATTATTGTGTGGAGCTGCCAGACTTCGACAGCTTGTTATAGACCGACTGTGTCTCCAACTACTCTTCACAATAACTTTTGTTCCGTGTGGTACTCATGGTGTGAACTCGCTAGACTGAGGCTATCTATAGCTAGTTTAGCCGGGCTCTGTTTTGGTGAACTATAGCTCAAGATGGCAACGGATCATATTCAAGGTTGGTGGAATGTCCATGGACCTGCCCTCGAAACCCACTAAGGAAACATGCTCCGAATCCTAACTCAGTGAAAAATTAGTCCCGTTCCCGAACCTGACGAGACTTGAGACCTGGCGCAGCACCAGTCGGTGGAGGACGTCCTCGTGAAGGAGCAGATGGCAGAGGACCGGTGTCCGGCTCGCCACGCCCTCGTCAGGGGCGGCGGAGAAGGTAGAAGGTGTGGCGGCGAACCAATGGGTGGCGGCCTTCGCAGGGCAGGGGAGCACGAATCGGCGGTCCCCGTAGTCTGCACGAGCAGTAGGGCCAGGGCGCGCCGACGCGAAGGGCAGGAGGAGCGTTGGACGGCGGCACCCCCCGCAGCCCCCGGCATGCGGGCGCAAGGGGTAGGAGGACCCGATGGCCAATGGCAGGTAGCAAGGGCGGGGAGCGGTGGAGGCTAGGAGGCTGCAGGGGCCAGTGCGGACGTGCGGTGCCGACGTGTGGTTGCGTCGCTGCGATCCTACGGCAGTACAGGTGCGTCGGTGTGGGGGTTGGGAAGGGGTTGGAGAGAGGAGATAGGAATGGATCGAGAATGGTGGGCTTTTTTAGCACTACAACCTCATTTTCGGGGCTCCCAACGGGCACCCGTCGGGGATATTCTAAACCTGCCCTCGCCCCCGCCTCATTTCGGTCCCCAAAACCGAAAACCCACGGGGCGAGATCTAGACCCGACCCCCTGCCATCTTGCACTATAGTGCACTGTTGACCAAAACCTATGGGAGCAAGATTTTCCAGCTCCACCGGCTCCACTCTCTCCCTCATTGACTACTCTCTCCCACATTAACTGTAGCATGGAGCTAGGAAACTGCTCTTGTGAATCCAAAGTAAAGAGGAAAAAATTGCAAGGTGAGAAGTGAGATGATTCAAATCATGATCGTTACCAAACTTGCTAGCAATTTTCTCTTGAAGCATATTGCCATCTTGCATTCATTTGAAACAAAATAGAATTAGATTATTGTGACAGAACTTGGTTGTTGGTGCCCTAAATGTCTCTTACTAGAATCACTCCTTAACTCTTTCATGCATGCTGTTTGGTTGCTACCCTTGTCAAGATTTGCCTCAGCCTGAGCATACCTGGTGACGAGTTTACAACTTTGGGGGTCCGACCTCCACAGGGTGCGAGATCCACATGCCATGGGGAAGCACCATGTACACGTCGCCGATAAGGGAGAATTCCCGAACCACCACGCAGACGATCTAATCGGATTGAAACCGAATCAAAGAAGAAGATCGCCCGGTGACCTAGAGTAGGAAATTCTAAACCAACTTGTACTACTGAAGGTATGAGCCAACAAATGCCCCCATAAACCACCCTTTAGGGGCAAGGAACTTCAATCTAGGGTTTAGCATAGCCATAGGAGTCCTTTGAGCACCATTGTAATCGGTTGTGCTCTAGACTCGTCAATCCAATCCAAATACAAGATGTAGAGCATTACTCCGTCCATGGGAAACCCGAACCGTATAAAAATCCTAGTGTACTCTTGCACGCATTGACGATGATCCCTAGTCGTCCACGGTCTCTTAGTCAGTAGAGCACCCCTGTCAGCCCTAATCCACGATCGTCGACATTTGGCGTGGCAGGTAGGGGCATCTCTTTCGTAGGGTTCTCTCTTTGTTCCTGAAGCGCGCATTGGAGTTTTCATCCCTCAGACCTAGATCCACGTAAGATTTGTTCTACAAGTTCTCTACAGACTACCGCGACGTCGTTTCTAGCTTGACTGATCATCGAACGCCTTGACAGTATGCCTATATTGACACGACGTTCTCAATAGTCCTGTCACACCCAAATTTGAAGGAACAAATAGGATGTATAAAAGACTCATGTGCGCCCCAGAATCAGTCGCACACACAAGTTGACAAATTACATAGAGTATCATCACACTGTTTATTACATCACGAATAAATATTTATCACAAAGTCTCAGACAATAATAGTAGCAACTAAAAGAAATAAGTCTCAATGCAGCAATTCCACACAGGGGCGAACGTCGACTGGTTGACAACAAGCCTAATACTCATAGCGATAGTCCTCACTCCTCATTCCCATCATCATCTGAAGCATAACCTGAAGTATTGTGATATTGCAAGGGTGAGCACATGTCGTACTCAGCAAGTATAACTAGGGGTTCATGAGGCTCAAATAAAGTCGACAATCGGTTTCTTGCATTTAGCTTTTTATTGATTAACATTTAAGGCATTAATAGCAACAAGGTAGTAGCGATTCCCATAACCACATGATCAGGTGAACAAGAATAAAGAATGATACAAAGCAACATAGTTAAACATCATATAACAGTGATTAATTATTCCGTAAGGATCCCCAAGGCCGCCCGTGTCCGTGGGCACGGCTAGTATACCAGTTTATTAAACTCTGCTTGAGGGTGTACACTTTTATGTGAGTCATGACTTCCAACGCATTGGGTTAATTACTCCAAGACACTAAAAGTCATATAAAGCCACTCTAGGGTTCGTCTAACAAGTTAGGGCCATTAGATTCACTCGGCAAGGAAATATAGAGCCCTCCTTCCGGATGGCGCAATGACCCGCAGCCTACACTCATGTGGGACGAAGCCGCAATATAATCACTTCGCAAAAGCCATTCTTACGCCAATTAAGGTAACCGCTAATAAGCTAGAAAAGGTCCCTAAAGCAACTAGAGCGAGCCATATAGCTCTCACGGCTGTATCTTGTCAATCCCGGTGATCACATACGATAAGTCCTTACGGAGAGAAAACTAGAGCAACAAAATAACTCCATGCTCTAGATCTCTCAGTAAAACAACAATAAAACCATCTTTTAATGTTGTTGCATATTCTATTATTTAAGTTACAAGATTATGGTTACACATACCCAAATGGGCTAGCAAGTACTACCATATGCATTTATCCCAAGGTTATCAAGGTGGAAGATAATCAACTCTAAGTTATCCTTAACAGAAATTAATGACACATGCACATGATATATAGTGGATATTGTGAATAGGTAAACAAGGAGGTCCCAAGCTATACTTGCCTTGATCAAAAGTGTCCTGCTGGTACTGCTGATCTTGCTCAAAGAAGTGCTCCGGAACGTTCACGAAGTACTCACCGTCTATACTCGATCAACGACAACAATCAAGCATCCACAGGCAAACATACACGAAGCAAACAAGCTATAATTAGAACAATACACCAAACAATATAAAAAACAAGTTTAAAAACTTATAAAAATAATCTACCCGTTACTACGATCACAAAAACGTAAATAGCACAAATATCGGATTTAAAACGAATAAAATATGATTTACCGATGATTTTCTATACAAGAGTAAATAATTAAATAAGACCGAAAAATAATTATTCTCCAACCTACTGAAAAATAGTATCACTGCAAAGAGCTCGAAATAACGAAACTAACGCGACTTGAATGAGCTCGAAATAACGAAACTAACGCGACTTGAATGGATTAATTTGGAGTTAAAACGAGCATTTTATGAGCATTTGATCACAGTGGCAAAGCTGTAATTATGGCGAACTTAATTTCGAAATTAAACAAATAAAAACTGCTGAAATTGAATTATTCAAGGACTGCGATCATGAATCTGAGAGAAATGAGGGTCTCTTTAGAATAATTACAACGAAGGGGTATGGTGCAATCTCGGACATTGATCAAGTGATTGGACGGTGCAAATTAAAAGAAAAAGAAGGAAAGAGACTGCCGGCCTGTACAGAAGACTCAGCACGGCGGACTCCATGGTTTCCGGCGAGAGTTCGCCGGAGAGCGCGGAACTCTCGACTTCGGGCACCAAACGCCACGGGAAAAAAGACCGGAAGATGGAGGAGGACCTCACGAACTCACCCAGTGCAAACGTGAAGGCCGGTGACAGATGGAGGTGACGTGCGGCTCGGAGAGATAGATGGCGACCTTCCTGAAGTTTTGCATCGAACTGTGAGTAACTGGATGGGATGGAAAACGGGAAAACGGAGTAGGAGAATCCACCGATAGCTGCGAAGCTCGGCGACTAGTTCTTTCCGACGGAGGAGCAGCGAATAGACGAACTGAAATTCGCCTTCGGCAGCTAGGGCTCGGCGCGTCGCTCTTCGGGTTCGTAGAGCGGCGGCTGCTGCGTAGATGCAAAAAGGAAGGGCAAGGGAGGGCGTCGGCTTTTATAGAGCAGTCCAAAGTGACTCGGCTGCGCCAAAATTTACCAAAAACCAGGTTTGGGTCGGTGCCGGTTGCCGATTGACTCCGTCTCGTGCACAGCCAAGGGACGGGAAGAAACAAGAAAGGAGGCGACACAATCTCATGGGTCCTGTGCGTCAGCCAAAGGAAGAAAAAGGAAGGCTCCCCCGCTGCTGCTTGCTGCGCTACTGCCGATGACGGGCCTCACGCTGGAGCTGGCTCGGCCCAAGAGCAAGAAAGGAGCGGGGATGGAACACGCCCGCAAGGCTACTGCCGGTGCAGGTCTGTTTAGCCTCTCGGCTGCTGTAGAAAGAGAGAGAGAAAGCACTTTCTATTTGTTTTTTTTTTTTTTTGACCGAACCTTCCAAACTAAATTAAAAGAGCTTCCATCCGGTTCTGAAATTTCAGAAAAAGAAAACAAACAGCACGCAGGAAAATATGCAGCAGCATGTATGCATAAACATGTTTCTACTCTTATGATGGATTTTAATTCAATAAAATAATTATTTTCTATACTCAATGCACACGTAAAAACATATATAAATCAAATTGAGCTATTTCAAAAGAATGAAATTTTTCGGGTGTTACAAGTCCCGAGTAATCTTCTAAAAAAATTCTGGCTTCATCACTCGACCTGACATCAAATTCTCCTCGATGGACCCTCGATCGACCGAAACCAGACAAGCATCACCAGATGTTAGTACTCAATTTCGCGATCGACACAAATGGTAGTAGTGAAGAGATTTATGACAATCTCAGCTTAGGGGGCGTTTGGTTCCTTGTATCTCACCGAACCAGGCCCCAACAATGTAGCCAACGTGTGATTGGATCCTGCTTTTGTTCCCCAGCCAGGCCCGCTCAATACAAAAGCAGTCCATTGGCCAGCTCTCGGCGTGCGGGAAAAAAAACCTCGTCCCTCTAGCGCCTGGCTTGCTCAGTGCAGCTGGATGGGTGCGCATGCATGCTCTGTGTCTGAGAAGGATGGGCTGCAAGCAACCAATCATTTTCCCGTCGTGGCCTAGCTGTATGAGTACGTGGACCAAACAAACTCGTATTGTATGTGTGAAGCCTGGCCCTAGCAGCCTGCTTCATCGGAGCTAGTCAGACCAAGTCTGGAAAGCATCCAAACACGCCCGCCTGATCACCGGACGTCTTGACAGTACGCTTATATTGACACAACGTTCTCCGTAGCCCTAAGTAATCTTCTAAAAGTTTCTAGCTTCATCACTCGACCTGATATTAAATTCTCCTCAATGGACCCTCGATCGACCAAAACCGGACAAGCATCACCAGATGTTGTTACTCAATTTCTCGATCGACACAAATGGATGAGCATCCCTAAGTCTAGGACCCAGCCTGCTAGAGTTCTCACGTTAATCGGACAGA
The DNA here is from genome assembly GCA_015844335.1 of Chrysopogon serrulatus. NCBI lineage: Eukaryota > Viridiplantae > Streptophyta > Magnoliopsida > Poales > Poaceae > Chrysopogon > Chrysopogon serrulatus. Next base: position 88,858 of record JADLZL010004902.1, on the reverse strand, counting down.
GTTAACAAAAAAGCACCACGTTTCCCTTCGAGTGGCCCCGCCTCAGCGCCACGTATTGCGCCATCGCTTATCCGAATTCATCACCCCGTGCTCGCTCTCGCCACGGCTCCAGACGCACTCGGGCCCTCGTCTCCGCCGCTCGGCGCGGCGCCATGGCCCCCGCCGCGCTCCTCCCGCTCGCCCCTTTGCCGCATCACCCGAACCCGCCACGGCGACCTCTCTGCCGCTGCGGGGCCTCGCGTCGCGGCTTCACAATCCACACCGCCATCGCCATTGCCTCCGCCTCGGCCTCGGCCTCCGCCTCCGCCTCCGCCTCCGCCTCCACCCCCGCCGCGGCCGCGGAGGCGACGTCCCCATCTCCGCCCCCCTCGCCGCCAACGCAAACGCCTTCCTCTAAACCGGGATCCCCAGTGCTGGGCGGCATCGCGAACACGAGGTCCTGGTCGCAGTACTACGGCAGCGGCTTCTCCATCCGCGTGCCTCCGTCCTTCGACGACATCCTCGAGCCCGAGGTAATTACCAACCTGGACTGAACGGTTTCCTCTCTCCTACGTTGCCTCTTCCTCCGGCGGTTAGGATTGCTGGCCGTCGCGGAGTGCGGGAGAGCTCAATGTTTGGTTTCGATTTTTCGAAATGGTGAGTGCTGACTCCTTCAGTGCTTCCGCGTCTCAGGATTACAACGCCGCGATGACATACTACGGCGACAAGGCCAAACCCCGGGCGTACGCAGCCCGCTTCGCGTCTCCAGATAGGTAGGTACGTAATGTAAGGCCTCGCTCTACTCCCGGAACTGCGGCCAGTCCAGTTCTGTACTGTACATTAAATCATTAATTTGTGGTTAGATTTGTCTCAATTTCACAAGGATGCTGTACGAATGAATTTTGGTGGTGACATGTTGCACATGCTAAATGCGGAGTGCTCTGCTCCTTTGTTTGATGTAGGGATGAGCTCATAAGTGTGGTGATTAAGCCGTCAAATCAGCTCAAGATCACATTCCTAGAGGTTATAAGAGCTTTGCCATTTTATTGTTTTAGAGCATTCTCTTGTATCCTTGAAACATAGAAGATAGAACATGGACAAGCTTGTTAAAAGGAGTTCGAGCATAGGCAAACTTTGTAGACTTATAGCTTTCTTAATAATTATATCTGGCATCAGAGTTAGTAGTCCTGTAAGCTTGTCTATAGCTGATACGGCACCCATATAGACGAGCACATGTATCATCAGTTGAACTTGCTCTTATTACTTTTTAGTGCAATGAATTTCCAAAGTTTATTGAGTTTGAGTATTTAACAATAAAAGGGCACACCAGCATAGGTATGAGTATGACCAAAACCTTGTTTGTAAAGAAAGAGTCAATTAATAAGGCCTATATTATCAGGCACATTGATGCTGCCATTGATTTGCTCACCATGAAGGAATTTTATATGGTCTGTGCATGACCATTTCTGAATGATGTTCGAAAATATTTGTTTGCAGGCAAAAGACATAACTGAATTGGGAACTCTAAAGGAGGCATCCAAGATATTTGTACCTGGTGATTTCTGTTATCTTAGAATTGGATGCTGCGCTGTTTTTCTTTACAAACAAATTAGATGACAATGAATATGAAGGGTTCACATATTTCGTATATCAATGATGAAAATTAATCAATGTTAGGCATAGCTTCCTGTGGTTTGGGCATTCCAAATGAGACAGTTTATCTTATGATCAGCCTGACACATATTAATGTTTACAGCTTTGACTTAATTTGCATCCAAGTTTTAAAGCTCTCAAAATTTTTGCCACTTACTGTCATGATTAGTTGCACCAATAGGAAGCCTGTTTTAGCCATTGTGCTTTTCAAGACCTTTTTGTTTAACATTATATTGTCTTGGCACTATATAATGTCACTATTTCAAAATTTTCCCTTCTTCATTACAGAAATATGGACTGAAAAGTTAAATCCCATTCTAACACACAAAGAAACATTGACAAGGGAAATATGAAGCAAGAATATTATATTAAATTCTAAAGCATTGACATGATGTACTGATCTGGGATGATTTGCCTTATATATTTTTGTTTCATTTTGTAGCTGGTGCAAAAGTATTCTCAGCTCGAACAATTAAAGTTAAGGAAGAGGAGGATGTTAGGTACTATATGATCTTTGTGCTAACTTTATAGACAAATATGTAATTAAAAAATATTCCTGGTTATAAATAGCATCCAAATTCAGAAATAGTTTTCCTTTATAATTTGTTCACAAGTAATGTTTCTACAGGACATATTACTTCTATGAATTCAGTCTGGACAAGCAACACGTTGCTCTGATGGCTACCGTAAATAGTGGGAAGGTACTCAACTGTTCTTTTGATTCACATTCTTAGATGATATTGATTTCTATGCATTTGCACTTTTCAGTTGGATTATATCTACATCATGTCTGCTATGCTGCTTTCTGTTACTCTCTCTCTTGAAATATAAGGGATTTTCAGTTGTTCTAAGTCAAACCATCATAAGTTTGACCATCTTAAATATTATTGTTCTTATCTGGAAACTTAGGATGGTTTGACTTTGAAAAAAACTGAAATCCCTTACATTTCAGGATGAAGGGAGTATTTGTTTTCTTTTCTTCCTCTATTTGTACCACTACTTTCTGCGTTTGTTTACTACTATGGGCTTAGATTCTGATGTTTAATTCCTTTGAGAATAGGTAAATGAACAACAGAACCATATAGGCACAACACATATATGCAAATCTTAGTTCTGCTATAAACAGCTTGAAAGTTAGAATGCACGCACTGGTTGTTTACAATGATGGTGGGTCAAGGAGCTCTTCAACACAGCATTCTGTTTCATGCTTTGCCATATCATTAACAATCTGTAGCACTAAATTTTGACAACCCATAGAGCAGGATCAGCCATACTAGCGAAACCAGGCAATTCCAAAGTAAGAGCCAGAATTTATCCTTAGTGTTAGAACAGGATACCATGGTATGTTTCATGGAATTGCTTTACAGAGAAGTGCCAGTAAGCATGTACCCCATAGAGCAAGATGAGCCATACTAGTGAAACCTGGCAATTCCAAATTAAGAACCAGAATTTATCTTTAGTGTTAGAACAGGATACCGTTGTATGTTTCATGGAATTGCTTTAGAGAGAAGTGCCAGCAAGCATGCAATATCTCGTGAGACATCATTGGTCAACAGGGGGGTCACTTGTCCTGGTTGAAACTTGAAACAGAGCAATTAGGAAGCGAAACCTAACTAGAATTACATAAAGAGACAACAAGAAGGGGTGCCATACTGTTGATGCAACACAAAGCAGACAGTACAGTAGTGGCCTATGGTAGGAGCATTAACAGAAACGGACTGGTGAAGCACATGAATAACATGTCAAAAGTTTAGATAAAAAATGCATGGAAAGGTACTAGCCATCATTCGGTGAGTTCTCTAGGTGACACGATTCATGGATGAACACTGAATCTCAAAGAGGCAGATACGGAACAATGTTTAAAGAATGGAAGGACAGTAAATAGCTGTAAAGAAGGTGCCATCAGAGCTCTGAAAACTGAATGGTTCAATGTTAAAATGAGCCATGTGAAAACCCAATGGAGAGTGGTACCTGGTGAAGTAAGAGATGATATGCAGATGATCAACAACCTGAAGGTCACTCAGAAGTATCTGAAGCTAATCCAACAGATTAGTTCTCGACTCCTGAGTCCTAAACACTGGCATAGGCAGAATTAACACCCTGAAGATGCACATATCACATGTGATCTCCTTAACTCAGGATAAAGCTCGTAGCACCACTCAGCAGGATAACCAGGTGTCTTGCACTGAGAGCAGTTTGGGAATGAGCGGCAGACAGAAACATCTTTGATAATCAGAGCAGTAAGAGCCTCATCCACGGTGGGAAGCATGGAATGTGCAACGTGCTCAAGCACAATAGGATCAAACTCTGGGCGAAGACGCTCAAGGAAGTTAATCAAGTCATACTTCTCATTAAATTTCTCCTTGGCTGCAGAACAGTCACATCCAGGACAGACCTTTGGCATCATGTAGTCCAACTGCCGTGTGATATGCATGAATGCATTGTAAAACTCCTATAGATGGGCATGTCATGCTGCCGCAGATTACGAAGCCTCTCCAGAAGAGAAACGTGAAGTGCTCAGTTATCCTTATAACACTGCTGAAGATACTCCCACATTTCTCGAGCTGATAAGAGACTGATAAATTGTAGCTTGATTGGTTCCTCCACACCCATGCACAAGAAGCCATCACACGATCGTCAGTTATCTCCAGGCTGCAGCAGTCTCTGCATTAACCTCCTTAACAGGAGCATTGTCAGTGAGATGAGATACCTGACCAATGCCCCTGAGTAGCACACAACTGTAGATGCCATAGGTGATAATTATGGTCATTCAGCTTGCTAATAATGTCAGCATAGCATGATTTGAGGCCATAGACGAGGACAGCAGCAAGGACAAGCCACAGCAGTGTGAATTGTGAGAAACAGGTGCAGCAGTCAGTCACGAGTCACAACGCACGAACATGTCCGTAGAGCAGGACCAAATGCACAATGCAGCAGCACCAATCACTTTTGACTATTTGACCAAAGGCCAAAAGAAAGTAGAATCCACTGAAACACCCTTGCTATAAGCTGTTATAATCAGCAGCCGCACGACATAACACAAGTTTGCAGATGGCTTCAGGCAGTGGAAGATTGGGCGGCTGCAGACGACTCCAGTGGTGGTAACCGCAGCAGGAGGGCCCTCTGGGCAATTGCACTTCACTGAGCAGAAATCCAGAGCAGTGGCGTGCGCCTAGAGAACCGCCTCTGGACACCGGAGTCTGGTGGAAGAGACTGGTATTCAAATCAGGCCGCCAGGACACCAATTCCCTGCCGGCGGCAAGCCAATCTCTCTCAGATTGCACTGCTAGCAGCGGCTGAAGGCGACTCCAGGACAAATACTGAGACAACTGCAGCAACTGGTTTTGGAGGGTGGCAACCAGCAGAGAGCCCGCTGACTGCTGGCGGAATAATAATCAGATCAAAGACAGAGGACAGTTTCGGCCTAGGCCCTTAACGTTAGACCCAACCAGGCCTGGCGAGATGTCAATGGACCAGCCTGCCCAGCCATATGGGACAAATATATACATACAGTACTTGGCACTTATTACTGTACCACGTATATAAAGCCATTTTCTTTATTCTGGTCATGGAAGTAATTAATCAAACTTTTGTGTTTCTCTAGGATACAAAGTAAATCAAACGTTGTATTTTAAAATATCCCTTAATTTGTTGAACTGAAAACTTATGCCAATCTTTAGCTAGTTCTTATACAACTCATCTTATTACCTTAGAAAATTGTATATTTTCTTCAGATTCTTCAATTTTCTTGAATTTTGTGTTGTCATGTGGTGACAGACGTACATTGCGGGTGCTACTGCTCCAGAGATGAAATGGGGTGACGACGGCGTGAAGTTGCGTTCGGCTGCCGTATCTCTATCTGTTTCATGATTGATTGTGCAAAAGATAACAAAAGGATTGGGATACAATTCTCGGATTCAGCAGTATGTATGTATAGAGAGATCGATTACTATCCTAGTCATGGAAAGACGGTAAACAGTTATGTTAGTCAGCAAAAGCAACAGAAGCACTGGATGAGACTGCACAAGGTTTCAGTCAAGTCTATAAACAATTTTGGAAGTGGATATATATTGTTATGAAGAGTGGTATCATAATTGAAATTGATTATTGAAATCTTGTTTTCCTACAATGGATATATGTTCGTTATAATTTGTAAGTTGTTTTAATTTTGTTTTAAGTGTCAATCTTATCTAGTTTTGGCAAAGTACACACATATCTACAGTATCAAATAGATTTATCAGGTACACTATGGAATCTAATTTGAAAGTGTATTGAATTGATATTGTAGATGTTGATTGTATAAACTTGGGTCTAAGTTGGACAAGTTGACTTTGGACAAAACTAAGTTCTCTTTGGACAAGTGTATTATTACACATCAGCTGTATCATAGGTCGTCTCATGCAGTGTCATGTGGATTCCGGAATCTTATGATGCAAAGAAAAAAGAGGAATGTCAAGAGAAAAATTGATCTGGTGCACACTATAATGCTTGATTTATCTTCATTTTAGCTGGGATCTTTGATCAAATTTTACCCTAGCTATCATATGAATTGGCCTAACTAAATGAACAACTATTTATCCAATGATAAGCTACTTTTGATACCAATGGACGGCAGGCCATGCTATGCCTCCAAACTTCGCCAGCAAGCACTTGCATGTAGTGCTAGATTGCTTAACTTCCAAAATATGCCAAACTAAAGATTTGGCGAGCTTAAATTTTGGCTATTATTTATTTTGCTACCAAAACTTGTTAACCTCTCACAAGTCACACCTTGTTTGCCAAATCTATAACAAAATTTTTTACCTAACTTTGACTTGCCAAATCATTGGCATGGTAAAATTTAGTTAGGCCCGTTCTCTGCCATGACGCAACCACTTTTTTATTTAGTCCTATTACCTGTACTTCCAGGTGCATTCTTGGTTAACGTGTCTAAAATTTAACCAAATATATACTCCGTCTATCCCGAATAAATTAATTTTTAGTATTATTCGTATGTATATAGTTAGTCGAATTTGAAATATTTTAACAAAATACTATGCTAGAATTATATTCTTTTCTGGACAAAGAAAGTACAGTACAAGACATCTTCTCTTGGTTGAATTCATGTCCATAGTAATTGGGCACCATTCTTCAGACTCAACATGCATGCAATCAAGTGGGTTAATCCAGTGTGTGAGAAAGAGAAGTCCGCATGGTAAACCAAAGCCTGCAATCTTAATGGATGCAGAAGTAAATGTCTTTCATAGTTGGGTCTTGTATACTAGTAGGACAGAGAGTATTCACCATAACTCTTGGAACTAATTAATTTAAATAAAACTTTTATTGAACATTGAGTTTGTTGAAGATGTTCCAAATTTAGTCCACATCATTATTGGCCGACTTCTACCGAAGCGAAGCGGAGGCTGAGTTGGCCCACATGGGCCGCCCCCGAGGACATCGGGGGGGGTGCTGGCCCCCAGCGATGCGTACACACACCGTGTTAGGGTTTCCACTTTGATTCATTCTCTTGTAAGCCGCCATACGGCGTTGTAACCCGACTCTTGATCATTGTGAGGAGAGTTTGCTGGCTGGCGCTCATGGTTTTTACCTTCCGCATTGGAAGGGTTTTACACGTTAAATCTTGTGTCTCGCTGTGGTTTGATCTTGTGTTCTTCCTCGTTTGATCGTCGTTATTCACAACAGAGTTTGGGCTTTAAATTCTCCACATTGGTGGTTTCAAGGTGAAAAGGACTACCAATAGACACTCCTGTCGAATTGCTCAGGCAATAATATAGCAAGACATTCTACTTGGTGATGATCGGATCAATGGCACATCCTTGATCGGGGCAAGAACTTATCGACAAAACAGTTGGCCGCTTCCACTTCCGCCTAGGGAGCATCACCTTTGGCCACTGCCTCAACTATTGAGAATGTGGTAGCCGGCTTCAAGGTGGAGGAAGAAGACAGAGGGTTGGGGATGATGACAACAACAATGTGGTGCTGCACTGGGATTGGAGAGTGAAGATTCGGAGGGAGGGTATGGACTATGGAGGTGCGCTAAAAACGAACATGTAGATTAACAGCTCAGAAGGACCTATATGATATCCTGAGACCAGTTTGGTAAAACTCGGACAAGTTTAAAAAAAGCACGCTCTAAAGATATAGCTAAGAGATTGACATCCAACAAGTGAGCAACCCAAGATGCATCTTTCACCTATATATATAGGACTCCAAACTCAGCAGGGGATGCATGCATATGCATGGCAACATCCATCAAGTTCTTCTCGGAACGCAAAAAAAGGGGGGAAAGGATGAAAACAAAAGGAAAACCCTGTCCTGATTCTGACTTCACCTATCCCTAGACCCATACTCTTCTACCGCTTCTGAACTCCGCTACTCACACACAAAGCCACAAGTCACACACCCGGCTAAATTACAGGCGGACCACCAAAAGCCCTCGGAAAAAAAAACCACACAGGTCACCAAAATACACAGACGTCCAACTCATCTGCCCGCGCGTTTTGACCATTTCTTCTTTTCTTTTCCTTTTTTTTGATTTTTTTTTTTTTTTTGCCTCGATGACGAGAGACAAAAAAAACACTCCAAGAACCCTACGAATTAAACGGTGGCTCATTGCATCGGGTCCTACTTGACCGTTCGGTTCGACGGCGACGTGACGTTGTCGGGCGGGTCCTCAGCCCTGCGCCTCGATTGGCGACATCATCGCCGAGAACCGGCGCTTCTGGATGCGCGGCGGAAGGTGCTTGTTGTACCGCTTGGGCCCGACCGTCCACGGCAGGAACACGCCGGTGCCGCTGCGGCCCATCCGCTTGCTGATGTTGCCGCCGCCGCCGCCGGTGCCCGACGAGGCCATCACCATGGGCCTCGCAGGCGCTGCGGCCACCATCATGACAGGCGCGCGCATGGCCATGCCCCAGGCCGCGGGCGCCAGCACGGCCTGCGGGGTCGGGGCGTAACCGATGATGGCACCGCTGACCGGAGGCTTCTGCGTCATGCACGCGGGCGCCGCCACCTGGGTGGCCGTGGCCGGCTGCGGCTGCCAGGGCGTCATGGCCTTGGTGGGGGACGGGAGTGGGCTCAGGTCCACCGGCGTGGATGGCCTCACCCTTGCGAACGTGATGCTCACGCGCCGGTTGGACGACGGGCACACCACGTGGCGTGCCATGTCAGCACTGTTCCCACGCATCACTAATAGGGACCTGCAGATTTTTTTTTGTGGAGCGCAATTCCACGGCCATGAGCTTTATGTTTCATGTTGGATGGTATGATTATAAATAAATAATGCAATTGTTAAGCTTACCCTTGCTTTAGTGAGAGTGTGAGAGGTCCCTTGTAGTTGCCGTTGCTGTCAGTGACAAGTGACCTGCCAAATGCCATCGTAGTTTCAGCCAGCAGAAGAGTGCAGATGGGGTTATCCAGATGGGGAGGCTTGAAGTAGGGCTGCGAATGTTCATCCTGCGAAACAGATTAACTGAATTGTGAGAGTCTTAAAAATGATACTTGCTCAAGGAAGGGATATTTGCTGTTTGTAAAACTGAGCTATCTATCCATGCCCTGTAGAGAACACAGATGTCCAGGTAACAAATTTGAGTGCATATAACAAGTGTCTGTCAGTAAGGTAACGTCTTTTTTCCTTCAGTTTGTCAACCCTGTGATCTCACCCCAGTTTTCGTTAATCACTTCATCAAATGTAAAGTTGACAGCGTACTTCCATCTTTTACTCGGTCCCACAATTCGCCAATTGTAGGCTCACTAGAGGATAGTTAACTGGGTATTTTAAGATATACATAAAATAAAATTTAAATGTAAATCATACTCAGCGTGTTATAATTCTAAAATTCTTTATTTTTCTAAACAGAGGGTGAATGTCCGCCGTAGTTCTGAAAGAGGCAAACCTTATTCCACTCAGGTGCAAGGTACAAGACCGGCACAGATATTATGACTAATAGAAGCGAAATAGCATTTGATTTCATCGAGTGTGCTGTCATGCTTATTTATATAGTAATAAAACATCAGCATCTACCTCATCGAAGAAGTTGATGATGACACTGTTTGGCTTCCTGCTTTCTGGTATTAAACGCCAAAGAACAAGGTGATCAATGACAGCCTGCAGGACAAGGGGGATTGGTTCTGTGTGACCTGTGGACAAGGAGAAAAAAGGACATCTGTTACATCATTCACAAGGCATTTCAATGTCTTTAGATGCCATAGTCATACAAATGCACAAAAGGCATATTCTTGCCGTAAGCAAGTTGAAGAAAACGAGGTACTGAGTCTTTGAAACATACAATTAGCTTCCTCTGTGGTAGGTTGAAATAACGGGACACCGAGCTGTATGATCTCCCTCTTGTTTCCTTTGATCTGCTTGTTGAAGAATATGAAAGTCTCACCTAAATTTGAAAAACAAAAAAAAAGAATATATAATATAAGCACAGGACTGGACAAGGAAATTGCACCAAGGCAATATTACAAGATACTCATTTCATTGAACACGTAAACATACAGTCACATTCAGACAAAATAGATGAACACACTGACGAGAGCTAAGAAAAAAATCAGTGGTTTCCAAGTTGAGGTAGCTTACTCGGATGTGATGATTTCAGACAAAACCCAATGGGAGGCTGGGAGCGTACCCAAGTTGTGGGTTCTACGTCAATTCTTAAGGAGGGGTCAGCATAAGAGGTCAGTTGAGGTCTTACTTGGATCAACATTTTGTTGTGCACGACTTTGGACGGACGTTACCATGGCTTGGCACGACCTATTCCAATAAAACAGAAGTGATCTAATACGTTACTAGTATTAAATTGTATATTCAGTTCAAAGGTGTTTCTTTTCATTAACAGAGGTAAAACTTCAAGTTAGCTGAAGGGAAAGACATGTCAAATCGGTGAGCGTGTTAGTCACTAAGTTGATAACTTTACTTTTGTTTATTAGATTGAAATTCTACTGTACCTAGGAAGATAGATCAGTACTAGTAATATAGTTATAAATTTCAACATCTTATATTTTTCTGTTACTATAATATGGGGGCGACAATTGCTAGGACCTAGGACCCTAGATTTATGAGCCAGTTAGCACAAAAATATATATAAGACAAAAAAATCAACAATGATAGAAAAAGGTGATGAATGATAGCCTAAACTAGGACCAGAGTTAGATGCTATGCATAAAGCATTTTGGTATAAAGCATCAATGGATGATGCCGCAGATTTTTTTTCTTTTGGAGAAATACCACATGTTAGTTATGCAAACTAATAGAAGTAAGCAAACACAATGAAAAAATAATACTGAATTTTTTAGACATATAGGCAAACTTCATGAACTAAACTTCTGAAGCAGGAGGAACACAACTTACCTGAAAGTTCTCCATTTCTGCCAGCCTGACGAATTTCATTGATAAAATCTGCAACTTTCATGATCTCCGATGTTGTAAACACGTCTTCATATATCTTCAAGCCTTTCACCACATTAACCTGGTTGTAGCACAAGGTCATGAACATCAGTAAAAAAAGAGTGTATTCAGAAGAAATTAATTTTAGGATGAATAGAAGTGCTACTACTTCCTACAGCATCTCCTAGTCCTTCTGTACAGAAAGATTGCCGAGTGGTGTAAAGTTGGAACTCGCCATGTGCCCCTTCACGGATTCCTTGGCCACGAAACCTTTCTGGATCTTGATCCTCTCAGGACGGGCAATGCACTCCTCGTGATCAGAGCAGATGGGATAGCTCTCTGGTAGGCTGTGTTCCCCTTGAGATCCTTGATCAGTATGATCTGCTAAGTAATATATATCTCAGAGGCTACCCAACCATTGTTGGATACATACTACGGCAACAAAAAAAAAAGAAGCAAATACTAGACACCAAATTCTTCAATGAAGCTATCTCTTAAGACATAACATCCTTATTACTGGGTATCGAAACTTTTAACTTTGGAGAAAGCAAGAAAAAATAAGTTAAAATGCTTACAAAGTGTTCGAGCGAGAAAAAATAAAACAGATCCAAGAGAACACAAACATTTCAGTAAAATAAAATACAAACTGTACTTAATCTTCACTTTTCACGCATGACATGATTAAATGTTCACTTGGGAGTTTGCTAGGGGGCAAGCAACGGGTCCAGTCTATTACCCGTTCAAATTCTCACATATCGTTCTGTCATGTAGTACTGCTTTTATCACCCGTTGGATCTTCAAAATATTCATCATAACCCAGGAAGAAATGATTTCGTTTTTCATTGAATCTCAAGGCGCTGCACCCTTTTGGTTTTGGTGTCACTTTCTACGGACTACAACATGAATGGAGGGGGAAAAAAGGTGCCTTCCGTGATACTATAATAATATGATAGAGAGGAGACCGCGTAGAGATTCGCCAACGTTGAAAGAAGTGAACAGAGGCAATTCCGCACGCACCGAATGAAAGCAGGGACCAGCAGTAGTATACACGTTCAATTATTGGCCAAGGACAAAAATGATACTCAAGTAACCCGCTCTACTTCTTTCTAGCTTTCGCAATGCTCCATCGCACGCACAAGAAACACAAGAATTGTTTTCCATCTAGTTTCTTTATCTTTAGAAAAAAAGGTCCATCGGTTGTTTACAAGAGATTGACTGAAACCTTCTAAAATCGAGACGGGCTGCAAAAAGGCAAGCTGACTAACAACAGCAGCATCTGGACAAAGCTTGGAACATGATGGCATCATCAATGCACAGCGCATACACCAGCGACGCTGTTCCAACGCAATAAATCAATTCCATGGCACAGCTGAACCCTGCATGTGCGAAGAAATTCAGGAAGCTCCAAAAAGCCCTCCAGTCTCCACACCTACCCCCTGACGGCCGCGCTAGCTAGTTGGCTGAAGGCTCGACGGGAGCCGCCGCCACGGTCCACCACCTCAGCAACATGGCGTACGGAGACAAGAAGTTGTTTCGCGAAACCCAGAGGACGGGACCCCTCACAGTACATTCGGCTGATTGGCCAGGGTCCCACGAGACAGTGGCCCACGCGCGACCACGTGTGCGGCCCGGGCTGCCCGGGGCGGCCGATCCGATCGGCGCGGTGCGGCACCAGATCCAGCCTCCTGGCACCCGCGGAACCCGATCTGGGGCCAGGTGGTCGGTCTCCCTTGGTGCGGTTCATGTGGGTCCATTAACTCGCCCGGCTCACTCTAGCGTCAGAGGCACGCCGCTGGGGAGCTCGGGTTCAAGGCTGCCGCCGTCAGTGGGTCTGGCACTCACCGACCGACCGCTCGCTCCATCAAGTGAGGAGGGGGAGTCACAAGTTCCGTCGAGGAGGACAACCGTGCCAAGTCCTGCGCCGATCGATCTGGGGACGACACATGGGCGGGCAGCAAATATTATTCTAAGACCAGTCTCAATGGTGAGTTTCATTTCGTTGTTTCTAAGACTGCCATGTCATATAGTTTTAAATAAAACTCGGATGAAACTCCCACTGTCAATGCATAGTTTCATTCTCTAGTTTTATATGCATTTAATTTCATGACTCATAGAGAGTTGGTACTCGTGTCAAGAGAGTGTCATCCCCATGACACTTATTTCTTCTCTCCCTTCTTAAATACACTGCCATGTCATCGAATATGCTTATGTGGCACCGTATTTAATGCAAATAAAACTCGTATGAAACTCCCACTGAGACTGGCCTAAGCGGCACGCGCAATTTGCAGACACGGCAACAGCCAATCGCCGCACTGCTGCTACACACTTGCACGGACCAGGCTGGCGCGCCCAACTGCAACGATGGATTCGAGGCCGCTGGCCACCCTCGGCCAGACGGGCCCGGCGGAGGCGTCCGAGCGCCCTCAGCTAGCTGCACTGCACGTTTAATTTAATAAATAAACTACTCCTCCAACATTATTATACTACTCTAATACTCCATAAAATAAGTTGCAGTAAACGCATCGCGTAGTTGCAAGAGGCCGCCGTACTGCCACCAGTACTTTTCCGCGGGGCCAGGGCAGGCCAAAAGGGTGGCCGAGGTGGCCGCGTGGAGGCGGAGCAAGCCGGGGAGAGAGAAAAAAGAAGAGAAGGTCGTCGGAGCCTCGGAGGAAAAGCGGTAGGGTTTTTTCGACCCTCGCGACCTCGTGATCCCCTTTCACGGGAACTACTACTGTCCTCTCCGTCGCCGCCGCCGCCACGACCGACGGCCAGGATTGACCGAGAGGGATGGTGACTCGTTGGACATGGACACGAGAGAGAATTATTGGACCTAGCGCTCCATTTTTCCACGAACCACCAGAAAAAATGGGATGGACCCGTGCGCCATCTCCATTCCCAGTTCCCATGAACCAACGCTCCTGTGCAGCTTTTAGCGCCATGATTAAGCGTAATCTGGAAGCCTGTTAATCTCGTGGATCGAAAATATTAATAAAAAATAAAAAAATAAATTCCAAAAAAAGACATTTTATGGTATACTAGTCCTCATCCCGTTTTAGTTATTAGGCCCAAAAAGTAGGAGATTAGTAAGAAAAAAAACTTGCGGAGAAAGCCACAACAGGCTACCAGATCCAAAAATTACGAAGCGGCCCAAACTTATCTGATACTTTTAGAAACTCTGCTCTACTAGTGCGGACGTTGAGCTAGAGGAAACGACGACGGATTCGGCAAATTCGAATGCGGAGGCCGGAACGGAACATGAACGGGATGCAGCAGACAGGGAGGCAAGGGAAATTAGTTGACGTGAGCACGGGAGGATTTAATTTGCGGGTTGGTGGTGATTATACTTACGTCCGTCTGCGACGGTGTCGTCTTCCGTGGAGGGGGCCTTGCGCTCCGACGAATCTCCCGAGGAATCAACCTCGGCGTCCGGCTCGTGGTGCTCCACGGCGGGGTTGACGGCGGTGCTGTCAGCCTCCTCGGCCGCCGGTGCCGGATCCTGGTGTACGGGCTCCTGCTCGTGCTCGTGCTCCGGCTCCGGCTCCTGCTGCTGCTCCGGCTCGGGCTCGGGGTCGGCCTCAGCCTCGGCAGGGGGAGGTCTTCCATGGGCTCGTGGATCACTGTGGACGCAGCCTCCTCCTCCGAGTAGCAGCAGGACCCCGCGACGGCGGCGGCGGCGGCGCGGGCGTCCGCGACGCGGCGCAGCTCGGCGGTGACGTCGGCGACGGGGTAGAACTTCTGCATGTGGAGGACGGGGAACCAGTTGGCGCGGCGTCGGTGGAGCGCGGCGAAGACGGGGTCGTACTCGGCGCCGCCGCCGCCGATCTGCGCGAGGTGGCCGCACAGCGCGTCGATCATGGCGTTGGCGGCGGCGAACTCGCCGCGGAACCAGCCGATCACGGCGTCCCTGGCCGCCACCTCGGGCGCGGCCGCGGGGCCGCCGGCTCCGGCCGCCGCCGCCGCCACCGCGGCAGCCGAGCCCACCGGCGACGACCCCGGCATGCCGGCCGCCGTCGTCATCGCGCCCGCGATCGCCAGCAGGCAGCCCACGCTCGCTCGCTCGTCGCGGCCCTGCCCCCTCCCTCCCTCTCTCTCTCTCTCACTCACTCGACGGCCCGAATTCCCCTACGCCTCTCGTTTGCCTCCCCCAGCTATCTCCCGCAATGCAATGGCGTGGGTGGCGTTGGTTCAACTCGACCCGCTCGTTGGTTGGCTGGCCCTGGCGAAACGAAACAGAGGAAGACGGACGGGCGGACGGTGTGGGGCGCTGGCTCGCCCCCGGGCGCTCGTATAAATACCTCGGCGGGCGCCCGTGGCCCTGCCCCCAGGAGGGTGACGTGGCGGCGAGTCGGGGGCCGGATCCGGCGTCGATGTTGAATTGCGGTTAGTTAAGGCCAGGCCGGGCCGGGTCGCTTTATGCCACTACTATGCCTGCGGCCTACGGCTACGGGGGCTCGGTCGGACCGGGGGCGCGTGCGGACCGCACGCACCACCCACCAGCCGGCCGGAGCCCGGAGCCGGACCGTCGGGGCTCGGAAGGTGGCAGCGTCACCGAACACCCGGACCCGACTGACCTTGGGACGCATGCCGGGCGGCGCGGCCGGGACGTGGGGTCCACGGCGAGGTGGCTAGGGCCTAAAGGCCATACGCCTTATCGCAGTCTGCTGGCCTGGACCACGCATGATCCTGGCCGTCCGCTTCGATCAGAGCCCCACACCACGGACATGTCCGGTTTCCTTTCGCAGCCCGGTTATGTTCTCTCTTTTTTTTTTCTTTCTTTCTTTTCGAAAAGGACGCTGTGTTAGTGTTGTGGAGTGTGGCTATATTCCAAATGATGTGGAGAAGGGCGTTGAAGAAGTGAAGACGACACGAGATGGTGTAACGCACGTCGAGACAATCCAATCTTTGGGACGTTGTTCGGTGAACCACGGAAAGATATTGGACCGGAGCCACGATTAGTTAGACGATCTTGTATGTTGATCAGTATGTGTGGTTCTAACAAATGGAGTACCATGCATTGTGATGGTTGTGTTGTAATTTTTCCGAGGAAATAATATGGAGAGATTGATCGTTGTTCACTTAGACCATGCATGGTTAGAGGGTGGAAGTATTCGATCAACATTTTGGATTGATAATAAGAATGGAAATTGTAGACCATTGTGCCATGGTCATAACTATTTTAGGTCCTATTGTTTGAACTGCAGTTTCTAGACCGTTGCCTTAAAAGCTGGCTTTTTTTAAGTTTTAAGTTTTGTCTTCTAGTTGTTGACTCTCTACTGTTCAATTTTGCAACAAACTTTTATCTGTCTTCTAGCTGTTGACTTTCGCTATTGAGTTTTTTTAATAAAATTTAAGTTTCTCGGGCTCTTGACACATCAAAATCTAAAAACAACTTTTTTCGGCGTGCTTTTTAGCTATGGCAACGAGAAACATTTCAAATTCTGAATAGAATCACTATAATCGCTTCCAAACACTATGAGTATGCTACTCCAAAGAAACATCCAAAAACTAGTTTCTCACAGTTTTTGTTCTAGTTTCGAGAATCCATCGAGCTAGCTAAACGGCTCTGCAAAGCAATTCTAATTCATCAGAGAAACATTTATTAAGAGAATATGTATCTAAGATCTAGAATCCTAGCATATTTCCATATAAATTAGCTTTCTAGGGTTTTTTACTGTGGTCTTTGTTTCGGCTTATGGCTTATTGTGGAGAGAAGTATGGAAAGAAGTCGTCAAAAATCCAGAACAAATAGCCCCTAATTCCTCTAAGAGTTAAAGAACCAGGAACAAGCTAGACTGGAATGTTACCACTTCAACTTACCTTGCCAACATGTAACATCATGCACTAGTAATGTAAAGCGATTTTCTTTTCGAAAAGAAGATGATGTATACCGTAGGTGTACATATGGATTCTAGATGATGTGCGGCTGAAGAAGTGAGGGCGACAAAGGATAAGGTAACATATATGTCAAGAGTAGACGGCTCAATTTGTTGTGGATGTTGTTTGGCAAACAAAAGAAAAAACTATCAGAGCCCCAACTTTATTACTATCCAATCCATTGCGGTGGGTTTGTTATAATATTCCTTTCAATGGTTTTATGTGCACATAAATTAATCTTCAATTAAATATAAGATTAAACTAAAAGATTGATAGCAAGAATGCAAATTATAGACTACTGCGACTCTATCCTAACTGCTCAGTTTCCCTTTTTTTTTTTTGACGATCATGCATAGCATGCATTTCATTAAGAGGGGACTGCTCACTTTCCTCTGAGAGTTGAACAAAATTTCACTTCAGGAAGAAATCAGCGACAAAAGATGGACTATATAGAATGTTACTATCGGTTTAAGTTACCTCGTCGAAATTTTCAAAAAGAAAAGGTTACCTGGTCTATATGGAACTACCTCGAGGCTCAAGCATCAATGGTCCATCTACCATCTTTCTAGAGGACCCATCTGACAGGAACATGCTGGAACATTTCAACATCATGACTTCACAGGTCATTAACCCAAACCCTCTAGATTGGCAGAGTTTTCTCCTAGTAGTCATGGCAATGACATGACATTGAATTCAAATCCTTCTCCATGTACAGTACTTGAGGTGGCAGTGCACAACACGGCCAAGATCAACAGTTTGTGTACATTTCCACAAGATAAAAACAAAGGAAAGAAAAGATCAAAGCTGTATTGTACTGCTAAACAGATGCATCTTGTTTGATCTCCATGTTCATTCCCTTTCTTAATTGACTAGCGCCTTGGAACTCGTGACTTTCGAACATGAAAACTGCTGCTGCTGTACTGCAGGGTTCAGTAAAAAAAAAAATGAGCAGTGATCTAGGATCCCTTTTTTTTAGCGACTCTTTTAATAAGTCCCTTGGGCAGTAGTAGGATTATTTTAAGGTAGCGCAATACAACATGGAATCAAGTTACAGTAGTATGTTGTGATGCTGGATTAATGCGATTGTTTATATTGGCACTGATTTTGTTGTGTTTAATAAGGTTGTGCACATCTGGGCGGTAGGTGGATGCGCGCTGCGCCTGTTCTGGAGTTCCCTTTTGGGAAGCTTTTGCTGGAGAACACACACTGCAACCACCAAAGTATGTGGCATACTGGCATGTGATCAACGATTTGTACCATCTTACCTGTTCATGACCCTACCTAGCGTGCATTATATGGCGTCCAGCAAATCATATGGCGTGCCAATTTGGTGGTGCACGTTTGGGAACATTTTGTTAGGTATATAAAATCAATTGCCAGGCACGACAATGTGAGCGACAACAGAGATCAGAGACCTCAAATTTATTGTGAATGTTTTTTTTGATGGGGAGCGTCGTCTTTCAACATAGAATCACTGATGGGAGTAGCCCTATTTGCCACAGCTAAGCTTCACCATTGAAGTTGTTTAAAAAAAATAGTTTCACGACTAGTTTTTTTGGTGAAGCTTAGCTATTTTGAACAATTTTTTTGGCAAAACAACTTTACCAACAACTTCGTACATGGCTCTAAGAGAGAAACGAGGGAGAGCTATAAAAATCTACTTTTTCTAGTTTTACCTCTCTTTATTCCTATGTGAGATATAAAAAGGAGTTTCACCTGTAAACTCGTTTTTTTAAACAAACTTGTGAAATTGTTTAAAAAAATATTTGATAAAAAATTAGCTCACAACAGCTTTATACAAATAGGACCTAGCTCATGTCATAATATAATTTAGCTTGTAGCATTTTACTTCTGTATGATGACAGGCTGAAGAGAAGTTGTGACAATAGTAGCATAAGGTTTGGTGCCGATCAAGCATGGTCTATACGTCATACGTGTGACAGGTTCACATTTATGGGAACAAAAGTCCAGCCCGTGCTTACGCCTGTTGTGGCAGCGTTAGGTCATCAAGCACGGGGACACACATTTTTCGTCATCTGGGGCAGGGGTTGACCATGCAAGCATGCTGCCATGGCCCCTCCCCAAATGCAACGGCCAGTCCGTGTCTGTCAGCGCCTCAGCGGTGGCATGAAAATGTCATGTGCAGCATGCCCAGTTAAATAATTCGGGGTCTACGTAGCTCGAACCCAAGACAGGGGAACCAATCTATAGTTTTCCTGCTGATCTGTACATCTTCTTATATACAAAAAAAAAATAAAACAAATACTCCTGCTAATAAGAAAGATGGAGTGGTCTGTGAGACTGCGATGGACTGATGGTGACATCGGCATATCCACAAACAATAATAACGGCCTGTTGCGGCCACACAAGAACCACGTAGTAAAATGCAATTCGATCAATTTAAGTTAAACGCGCCGATGCGTACGAGAGAAATCTGCCGTGAAAACGCAGGCACGAACGCGACGCGATCAAGGGCACGGAAACAGAACAGCTAGCAGGGCCAGGCACTGATTGGCTGTTGCCCTCAGCCCTGCTGGTTGTTGGCCCCGGCCTGCAATGAGCCAATGACGCGATCCCGTCAGCGACCGCTCTGACCGCCGCCCATCTCGATTTGCTTGTTTGTTTATTGGTTAATCAGTCGTCGGCTAACGACCGGGGCTGCATAATTGTACTCCCTCCGTATAGGAAATAGAAGTCGTTTTTTGGGCCATGACACGGTCTCCAAAGTATAACTTTGACTTCATATATTTGTAAAAATATTCATCACAAAGTGATATATTTATACTTTTATGAAAGTGGTTTTCAAGATAAATCTATTCATATAGTTTTTACATTTTTAAACTTAACAACTTAAATGTTATTCATGATTTATGTTCCCAATGTTTGACCCAAACCTTGTCCAAAACGACTTCTATTTCCTATACGGAGGGAGTATAGTTTATTGTGTTCTGTATGAACAAGTTTGTCTTTTCTTTCGAAATTCAACTCCAAATAAGGTGACAGGCAGTGGAGAAGTGTGGAGATATCTTACTCTACTACCAAGCCCTGATGAGCCATAATGCTCATTAGTTTGTGGAGAAGAAAACAACTACTACTCGGTATGGGCACTGCTGAGTGCTCAGGACGTTCTGTAGTGGTCCACGCGTTGAGCTGACAGGCTTTCTACATTTTTCTTTTTTTGCCTTTTGCGGCTTGCATGACTTGTATATAGACTTGATATATGTAGCCTTTTATTTTATATTTTGGAAAACGATGTGTTTTACTTTATACACTTTAGGACTTTTTACTTTATTTTCGATTTTTTAGGAGATACTTTATTTTTCATAGAAAGTGATCTCTGATTTCTTTCGCTGCTTCAAAGTGGTAATTCATTTAGAGCAAGTACAGTAAAGGGCTCTAGCTAGGTTGGATAGAGGAGAGAGAGAGGAAGAAAGAGAAAAGGCAGGCTATAAGTTTACAGCTAGTTTAGACATAAAAACCAAAACAACTTGTGAGAGAGACATATAGTCATATATTAATAATAGTGAATGTGTAGCCATTATATAGGTGGGCTGAGAGGTGGCGATCCATACAGCCAGTAGTCAGTTGTATTATTAGCCTAGCTCTTACATGGATAATGCAGTTGTCCGAAGCCGGTGAAATTACCTGACAAATAGACCCTACCTGTATTGTGTGATTCTGAGAAAGATGTTGTATTGGCCATGTTTACTTGTCTTATCAACCGGACTTATCAGCCGTTCAAACAGTATTTTTTCTTGCCGCAAATCAGTCGTTTTGACTTAGCAGTTGACTTTAAGTCCAGCTTAAAGCCTCTTGGCCGTCGGCTTCATAGTGCACCTGCTCCCGCTCGTGTAGTACTGTTGAGTACTATTAAAAACTATAAAATCCTATAGCACTAAAAGAGTTTTGGCTCTCGGAAACCAAAAACAAACTATGGAGACAAAGAGACAATGAAGTTAGGTTGAATGGCTGAAAAAGGCTAAATGCTGAGGTAAAAGAGAGAGAAGAGAATAGAGAGAGAGGAGAAATGAGTTGTAAGCTTAATGTCAGCTTAGGCACAAGAACTAAAAAAACATATGAAAGAGACAAATAGACCATATATTTATAGTACAGAGCTAAACAATTATACGAGTGGACTGAGAAATAGACAGTAAAGGTTCCTACAACCACGGCTGGCTATATTATTATCCATGGTCCAAGTAGTTGCACAGTAGTACTACAGTAAAAAGCCAGAGCACCAGGAGCTGAACCAAACGATGCTAAATATACTCTAGTAAATTGGAATGCGCTCATGATTGTGACTAAAGTGATGAGTATTCTTTGCATGAGAAATTGGTAATATTTAAGTAGAGAAAGATTCCTTTAATTAGGAGTTGACCGTATTTGGTAGCTGTTGTAGTACTAGTACAGGGAGAGATACCTTTGGCTGGCTAAAGTTACGAGAGGTCGTAGTAGATGCAGGATCCTCATTATGGCCTATCTTTCGTGGCCTCGAAAGGCTAAACTGGCTCGCGGTCAGTGGGTAAGGCTATCCGCACCAGCAACTGTAAAACGAAACGGTAAAAGGTTTAGCGTTCAAAAAACGCCGCAGCGGCGTGCGCTACGCCGCCAGATCATCCGGGAAGAAGGGCGACGGCCGCCAAAGGTGGCGTTGTAGTGGCGTGACGCTTACGCCGCCGCTGGGTGGCGCGGGCGGGCTCAGGCTGCCCTCCGCTTGCCGCGCCTCGAGGCCGCCATCAGCCCGCCATCGCGCTCGTCCGCGCGGAGACGGAGGTGGTTGATGGCGGCGTCCCCGAAGCATCATGCTGGGACGGAGGCGCTTTGCCCGCCAAAGAATGCTGAAGTCACGGGCCGATTCAAGGCTGACGGGTTCAAGTAGCCAAGGCTGAAGCCGCCGTAAGGCCCTCCAATCGCTGGGGAGCAGGGACGAGAGAGAGAGTAGAGAGAGAGAGAGAGAAGAAGAAGGTTAGCGAAGAAGAAGAAGAAGGGTCGCCACCAGGCGCCGCCCGCAGGAAGCCGCCGGGAGGAGCCTCATGTTGCCGCCTGGGCCAAGGCCCCTGGGCCGCCTGGCCACATAAGGCCAAGCAGAGCCGGGCTACCTCACAAGGCCGGAGCAGGGAGCCTGGGTGCCTCGCCGGGAGGAGAGAGGAGAGAGGAGACGGCCGCCCGCCCGCCGGAGGAGAGAGGAGCCGCCGCCGCCGCCGCTCTGGACTGTCCGCCAGAGGAGCGGGCCGGTCGCCGCCTCGGCCGCCGGTCCCTGGCCGCGCGCGCACCGGAGAGGGAGAAGGAGGAGCCTCCGCTGGTCCCTCGCTTCGCCCGCCTGGCGCCACGGGGTTTGTGGCGTTGCCGCGGCCGCTGGCTCACCCGCCCGCGCGTGGCTCACCTGGCTCACCCGGGCCGGCGGCGCTCGCCGGCCATGTTCGCCCCGAGCCCGCGCGAGCTCCGCCCGAGCCTCGTCGTTCCTGGAAGTGGGGGGGAGAGAGAGGGGGGGAGGGAGGGAGGGAGAGGGGGGTGGGGATTTTATTAAAATAACCTGACGCGGGTCCCACTCGATATAGAGTAGAGATATAGAGCATGGATGGGTGCGGGAGAAAGCGGTATAGAGGAGAGAATTTCGATGACCAGGACGGAATATTCCTTTTAAAGGATGGATTTAGAGTATGACGAGTGCGGATAGCCTAACAACCTGGGAGTTGGGTTGCCCTCTAGAATGCATGCACGTCACCATGGATAATACTCATGCAGCTGGTTCATAAAAATAGTGGATCTGATCAATAAGTGACAATCATGCAGCTGGTTAAAGAAGGAAGTGACAATGTCTATACATCAAACGTACTTCTTTTCGGTAGAATTATCTACTTACCGTGAATGCTTGTATTTAGTCTAAGATTTAACAACAACAATTTTTTAATGCGGTTAACAAATAAATTAAAGTGCTCCTTCGAAGACAAATAAAGCGGTTTAAGGCTATTCACACTTGTTATCCTCTATATTCATCCTATAAAAGAAATATTCCAGTCTGATCATCAAGATTCTCTCATTTATACTTCTTTTTCCCACATCCATCCATACTCTATAACATCCTCTATCCACCGTGGGGCCCATATGTCGGTTTTATTTATTAAATAAAAACACCACCCACCGCCTCCCTCCCTCCCATGCTCTCTCTCCCACCCGACATACTCTCTCTCCCACCCGACATACTCTCTCTCCCCCACCCGACATACTCTCTCTCCCCACCCGACGGTCTCCTCCCTCCCTCCCATACTCTCTCTCTTCGCTGCCTCCACGGCCTACAGCCCAGGGGCGGGAGAGAGCGCGACGGGCCTCGGCCAAACCAGCAGCCAGGGCGCCTGGCCTGCCCGGCTTTCCGATCTGGTGGCGGCAGGCGACCAGAGGACTCCGGCGCGGTGGCGGGCCACCAGTGGACTGTTGACGGTCATTAAACACCAAATATAATCATCAACTATTGCATGAAATGATATAAAATGGATTACAAAGCATAGTTGTAGGTTTTGATTCTAACGAGTTCCACGAGTTTTGGTGTTCTCACTTGTGTTGCAGGAGTATGCAATTTTCTATCAAATAAAAGTATCTCAAATAAGGAATTGGACTACACCATTGTGACGAGCTCGTCGAGACGATCGAAATGGACATATCATTTGCTATATTCGGAGCCCAGAATCAAGAGATATCAACTCCAGATCGAAACATGCGCCATTGGGCCCTAAAAGGAACAAGAAAACACACAAACGAAGCTAGGCCCGATTGGGCTTGGGCCCAGGCCGCCCGGCACATGGGCTGGGGCCGGCCGGCACCCCCTTGAGGCCTCTCGCCTCCGTCTTCTGGAAGCTTCCTCCACCGCTTTCAAGGGTCCATCTCCACTGTACCTTGTCGGTTTGATCCAAGGGCTCACGTTTCTCCCACCGGGATATAAATACAGGGCCAGACCCCCCTTCCTGAGGGCACCACATTATTATGGAGATGTAGAGGCGTCCCTCGAATGGATGACCTCTCATCTCTAGAGAATTAGGGCTAGACTTTCCAATATAGTAGATTAGTTCTAGTTGAGAGTTAGGGAGAGCGGCGCTACGCCCGGGTTCCGGAGGAGTCTTCAGAGTTCTGGTATATCTTTGTATCTATTCTTGTAAGACTTATGCTTTAATATATTTTATCTTCTCTATTTATTTTTATGCATTACATTTGATTGGCTAGTATAATTGTTATACTTTAGCATATGATCTCCGTCTATATTAGGTGCTCTAGTTATTAGCTGTGACTAGGGTAGTAATCGATAGTGTAGACATAGAGTCTAGGCTATAGGTTACCTGAAGTTGCGCTCAATTCCTACGGTTAGTTGTGGTAGCCCCAGAGGTGACAGCTCTGTTAGGCCTTCGTATTCCACCACGTCGAAGTTGGTGTTTCGTAGAGCTTTTGGCAGCCTTCCCCAACTACCTTCTTCCCTGTCTTATTCGAGAGTTGGAAAGGTACTGCTGCTCCAAAGTGCTATTGTGTGATTGCTACATCTACCTTGAATCAGTTATTATAGAACCCTAGTAATAGAGAAGTATTTAGAAAGCTTGAACTCTCCCTTTATCCTCTCACTTTAGCTATCTACTCTCTTATCATAGAATTCTCCTGTGTGTCTGTGTCATATATGCATAATTCATATTATCTATCATTTACCCCTATTATAGTCTAGTTGGTGTATTAAGTTAGTAGATACATGATGGTGAACTATCAATGTCTTTATCCATTGTTTCCCAGTGGTAAAATATAAATAACGATACACGAAATACTCCCTTAAAATGCTACAATGGTTTTAAATGTAAACTGCGGAATCCTTCATATTTTAATTGTGCATAAGAAATACCAACATGGACTCCAGCGGCGGTGGCGGCCAACGGACCAGCGGACTCCGGCGCGGCGGGCGGACAAGCTTCGACCACAGCCAGGGCGGCGACCTTCTTCTCCCAGCGCCTCCTTTTCCCCTGGCGCATCCTCGCCTCCGCCGGGCAGCCATGGCGGCGTGGACGGTGCGGACGGCGGGCGCGGGCGTGAGGAACCGGCTCCATGGGCACGGCAAGGTAGCCAGACGCCGGGCGCCACAGCTGCCATGGGCGGGGCCGCCCCCCGGGCGCCGCGGCGCGCCGCTACCATGGGCGCGCGAGCCGCCCGGACTTCGGGGACCACGTGGCGGCGCGGGAGCACCTCGCGCGGCGCGTCCCCTTCCCACTCCGTCTCGGCTGCGCGGTTCCACGGCGTGGCGGGCGGAGCTCCCGGCGGCGGACCAGGCGCTCGCGCCATCTCTCTCCCTCGGCGTCGCGGGGCCCCTTCGTCCTATAGCGCAGGCCCAACACCCCTCTCTATTTGGCGGACGAAGACAAGGAAAGCGGATGCGCTGGCACTATAGCGTACGTCGCTGCGGGCCTTCATCCGCTAAAAACGCTCCTACAGGATTGTTTAGCGTGTCCTGCGGACAGCCTAAATGGACTTATATTGAAAGCAAAACTCGACTTCACTTTTTTTTCGAGGTAATAAAGAGCAAAAAGAACGTACTTTACCAATGGGGATGGCAAAATGCAGTGCAGTGAGAGCAACTCCAGGTTTCCTATAATTATAATACACGGGATTTAGTGCAGTGCGAGGTGACAAATTAGTAGCAACCCCAATTTATTACTGTCTCCAATAGTTTTTCCTATTAGTTTTCTAAATGATTTTGTATTAGGAGCCTCTAACTATTTCTAACCAACCAAACTCTATACACGGGCGCCTAGACCATCCATCAAGCCCCATTGTCGTACACGGGCGCCTAGACCATCCGTCAAGCCACCCTATGTAGCAGCAGCATATTTTAACTCCTTATATTACACAATTATTAATACAGACCGCACTAACTTTGGTTTGACATGACAACACGAGGTTGTGTGGCCACATCCCCTTTTATTTGTCGACTCCCGATTGTCGTACAACCAATCCGTACGGTCGGGCATCAAAACCCAATTTGTCATCCGGCGTTTGCAAACTACTACAACTCGCCCCTGAGGACGTCAATCGTCGATGACACCAGACAAAACCGCCACTCGACTCGCGGTACAACGAGTAGTAGGATAGAAATGGTCGCGGTCCCTGTCTCGACCTGCGCGGACCTGCACTTTCGGCTTGGGTGCCCGGCGGCCGGCATCAGTCCTGTGTTCCTGTCCTGCGCGTGAACGCGACACGAGAGGGATTTTCGCAAGACGCCGGGTGGCCGGATTGGTTGTTCTACTGCGCGAGAGCCGCCCGCAAGCAGCAGAGAGAGGCACCTCGGCATCCGTGGCACAAGCGGCGGCACCCGCGTGGAGGTTCCCCGAGGCCGACCCGGGGACGGGCAGATGCCGCTGGAGGCGCCGCGTTCACACGTGCCGCTGCTGCCCGGCCCGCCGTGCCCGTGCGCGCTCGTCGTCTTTGCCTGCCGCGCCTGCGTCCCCGTGAGCGCGGCGTCCTGCGTTTGGCTTCGCGCGCTCGCCACCGGCTCGGTCTCCAGCCACCTGACAAGTGGTCGATCGTGCTACGCCACCTGCGGTCGCCGTGGTCGATTGCATTATGCATTGCTCTGCTTCTCTACCACCACAAACGCACACATGATGATTGCAAATAAATACAGCAAGAGAACGAAAGGGCGGAGAGGGTGCATGATGCATACAGCATACGTGCGGCCGCGTCGCGACGCGCGATCGAAGCCGGCCGGCCTGCGGAACGAACTTGTGGACGGGGAACGCGGCGGGGTGATCGTGATCCGGGACCGGGACTGGCCCAAAAACGCAGGTGACCAGGGGAGCAAGGGTGGCCGCTCGAGTGGTCGACCTGCTGGGGGCCAAATCTAGCGTCGCGTAATTACGTGGCAGAGGTGTCAAAATGATGATGACGAAATTAATGTGAAAATCAATAATGGGGTACGTACATAATTGATCCAGAGATGTGACCCGATCTATCTATATCTTTTATAAAATCAATCTCCACTATAAGTTCTATCTAGACATGCAAGCAATCCACATCATATTCCACTAATTATCCACATCATTTTTCACTAATTAGCCATGTCATCCCACTAACTTTCAACTTATTAATGCAAGGTATCCATGCTATTTTTTTTACTTAATTTAATTCTAAATTCTTCGTGATTGTCGCGGCAACGCCGCAGAGTTTTCACGTAAAAGCAACTCTAAAAAACTCTTTGTATCTTTTCTAATAATTGAAGTACTAGAAATAGAGAATTTTTCAAAAAAATACACACCAACTCTTTTATTTAGTTATGGAAATATAGCCATATTCTATTCCATATTTCTCGCTAGCCAAAGTAAAAACGAGAATGTCTCTACAGTACAAACAAGATATAGCAGAACTGATAGAGAACAGAAAGATATAAAGATTGATCTTTATATGAATGACTCTCCAAATAATGATGTGGTCTTTTCTTTTTTAAGTTGCTACAATTTGAGTTAGGAGTAATTACCAGTCAGTTTAATGGGCAGACGAGTAGTGTAGAGCTTTGCACTTTTTTTTTTTTTTTTTGCTTTTCTACTGTCTAATAAAGTTTATGGTAAAGGTTTTGCCATCCTTTTAGAAAAAAGGGTCTCCGAACGATGATTTAGAGAGTGAATGAATTTTAAAAAGACTCGGATATGCTCTAAGCAGTGCTGGTTGCGTGTACGTAGTTAGGACATCCTTTATTTGATCAAAATAATATCTGCATTTTTTTTTATTTTTACGGGAGTAAAATATGTTTATTTACAAATGAAGATGCATCAGCTCAAAGATTGTTAAAAGGTGTTTTGTGGCTTTGTTTAGATGCTGCAAAAGATGGCATGTTTTGAGCAGCTAGACATTGTTAAATTTTTTTTTTTGCCTCTCACAAGCTGATGGCTGTATTTCCATAATAAAGACTGAATTTTCAAAACCAAAGTCCACACATTGTAGTTGGTCCAAACTCTAAACTGGGTTTTCAAGGTTATCCTCGAAACAACCTTCACGAGTCATGACCGATCACATGCCGTTATCGTTAGTGAATGCAGTACTGCTACTCGTCTGCTAGCCATATCTATATCGTCAACCACATCATGCACAGCATCTCCACACAACCAATTGCAAATTGCTTCTCTGCGCTT
This sequence comes from Chrysopogon serrulatus, assembly GCA_015844335.1. Classification (NCBI taxonomy): domain Eukaryota; kingdom Viridiplantae; phylum Streptophyta; class Magnoliopsida; order Poales; family Poaceae; genus Chrysopogon; species Chrysopogon serrulatus. Next base: position 60,814 of record JADLZL010004902.1, on the reverse strand, counting down.
GTGTGGTACCGCGCGGCAACACACACCGACGTACTGTACGTACGTACCGATTGATTAGCCAGCCAGTAGTCGCGGCTCTTTGGTCCTGGAGAGGCCGTGCAGCTGCAGCCGCCAGCGTGTGATGATGATGAATCAGCGAGCCCGCGATCGACGCTGTCGTGGTCGCCGGCCGGCCAGGGTACCGAGGCTGCTGCCTGCGGTGGAGCGCCCCACCGTACCCAATCCACGTTGATGTCACGCGCGCAGTTATTATTACTATGCCCGGCCGTGGGGGCCGACGCTCCGTACGCCGACCGCGACTTGGCCGGGCGGGCGAGACCTGGGGAGGCCACGGCGGGCGGGAGCGGAAAAGCGAGCGGGTGGAGGAATGGGATCTCGCCGCTTGGTGCCGTTCCGGCGCGGGAATATCCCCGCCGCCCACTCCCCGGTCCCCAAGACGCTCCTTCGGATTTCCGGGTGGGCCAAAGCAAAGCAGCCGGTAGCGACTGCACGCTTGGCTTGCCTGAGCAAAACGCGACGCTGCACGCGCCTGCGTCAGACTTTTTTTTTTTCCGATAAAAGAAGAATTATATTAGATAATAAATTTAGACATCAACACATTGCAGTTCCTCTGGATTACATAAATATCCAAAAATTTATCTAAATTGTACCCACACTATGAATAGCTCCAGATCTCAAACCCAAGCCTATTTGACGCTTTGTATGGATGATTGCTTGCACGTGCAAATACTTCGGCAACAATTATTTTCGGCCGACAAGTAGATGTCCAAGGGGACGGCCAACATTCCCGCAGGCGGAGTTAAGAAACTTCTTCTTCTTCCTTGTGTCTTCCTTTTTCTTCTTTCTGCCACCGAAGAACGAGGAAGACTGATCTGAAAATTATTCTTCCTAGTCCTTCATCGTGGCCAGATCCAACCACAACAAAACGAAGAAGGGACCGGAGAAAATTATTCCATGGCGGCGGCATCATCTCCGCCTTGATGCCGCCATTTGGAAACACAAGTCTCTATGTCGTCATGTCGATGAAGATGCTGATGTCGTAGATGCCGCCTTCATCTTCAACATGTCCGCCATAGAGAAAACGATTCCACCCCACACCCTCGCCGTTGCCGGAGAAGAGCAGGAGGAAGAGATAAATCTCCAATACCAAAAAATTTAGCATGGAGAAACCCTAAACCTAAAGACTCAATCTAATAGAAAAAACTTATTAGAAAACAATGGATCCTCACTCCCTCCGACCCAGAGGAAGAGGGAGGGGGACCAACGATGGAGACACGAAACGGCGGCGGCGGCGGTGGGAGTCGTGAGACACCCTACCCTGAGCCTTGGGACGGGGGACTCGCGGTAGTTCCTCTGCCTGCTTCAGACTCACGAGGAGACCGGTAGGTAGTACCCGGCCCGTGAGGACGTAGGCAGGCGCGGACCGACCGACCGACCGGTGGATCGGAGGAACGGCAGGTCAGGTCGCCCCTCCTGCGCTGCTGACGATAGAGTGCCAAGGCGCGACTGCTGCGCTGACGACGGCTGTGGGATCCCTTGCCGATGGTGCATGCAGCCGTGTCCTTGTTTTTTTTTCCTTCTGCTGACAACATCACCGGATCACCCTAGGTCCACTGACAGACACGGCACGGTGTTCCAGACGTGAAACGGCGGTACTAGTCGTATGCGTTGCTCACGCACGTCACACCCGATGGCACGACTTGTGTTCGTGGTCTTGGATTGTTCCGTCACTGCCGTCCGTGACGGGTGTTACTGTTGCCGCTGCTCCATTTCTGAAACTAACGTGTCATTGTGTCCCGTTCCGTGCCAAGAAGTTGCGGCCGGCACGGCAGCCGCGGAGCATGCTCTCACTGTCTCTCTCAGCTGGTAGGAGTGCCGAGTACTCCGTACTACGTGCGTAAACCTGGTCCCAAGTTCAGCCTGTCGTTTCCGTACGGTGTGATTAGCGACGCCCGTTCCTTGTGCGGTTCAGCCAATAATAATGCCGGGCCCGGGCTAGCAAAACCCAGTACCGATCAATCAAAGCTACAAGGAAATACCGTTCTGTGGTGAGGGACCAGAAGGTCGGTCTACTTTGAGTTGCCCGTGGAGAATGGCACGGCAGCAGGCACTTGTAGCACGCAGCATGCAGTTCTACTTCACTGGTGGTGACTGGCGAGGGACCGGCACGGCACTTGGCCTCGCAGCAGGAGGTCTACTCTGCCCCGAGATGCCCGTGGAGATCTGCAAAAGCAAACCCAACAATGCAGTGGAACAGCAGAGATAAGGCGCGTCACAGTACCAGTGTCTGCTAGCATCCACCCAAATCCGTGTTCTGGTACTCTGCTCACCTATCAAAGATGAGATCGATCTCGCGGCAGTCATCGCACGCTACTCTTACTAGCTCGCTAGCTCGGCAGATTCCCCCGGCCGCCACCGCCGCTGAGCGAACGGCGTGCGGCCGGCGCATGTCAACTGACTGAACCCCACGCGCACCAGGCCGAAAGATGGCGCCGCGACAGTGCCCGCCGGTTGGCCCCGCGTCGGCTTTCGCGTCCAGGGATAGGGTACGGTAGGGCCGGCTGCCGAGGCCGGCAGATTGCGCCAACATGCGCCTGCTGCATGCGCAGTGCTGCCTGCCGCCTCGGCGCCTCCTATGGTTGTATCCTTCCTGTTTGCAGTGCAGGGGACTGTTGCGAAATGCCGGGCTGCTGTTCGTGCCTTGGTCACTTCGTGCTTCTTGTCTAGTCACTTCATTCACTCCATACCAGGCAGGTAAAAAGTACTTAGGCCTAGCTGATTATCCCTTTCATCTTTTCATCATCATCTTCTCTCTAAGTGCAGATGAAAGGAACTCCGAAACAGACGTAACACATGTGGCCTTTAGACAGTTTAAATAAACTACTGTGGCACCAGCCCAATCAATCATTGACCTGTGTCAAACTGTCAACCCTTGCTCCTGCTTTCGAAAACATGGTGGAGACGTCACTGTCCACGAACTAAAGATCGCATTTTTTTTATGACAATAAAGATCGCATTGAGATACTCCCAAATAAGAACGTAATCCTCCTGAGCCCCAGCTTTTGGCCGGTAAATGTACCTGGACCCCCCCTGGACTCACACTCACCTGGCTCTGCCTTCGAGTTTTGACTTTGCAAGCTGAGTGCTAAAAGTTGACGACGAAACAGCTTTACTATAGATGCTCAAAAAGTGAACCGCTTGACAGACATCAGGAGATTTTATGTTAATTCCTGCTTCATTTTCCTATGCCGCGTTATGGCAACACACTCTGAAGTTATTACTTTTCTGATATAGCAAAATTTCGTCCTCTCGTAGCAAAATCGATCTAGCCAACTCCAACCACTTGACCAAATTTTCTAGGGAATGAAAGAAATCGAACCCAAATGGTCCTCTTGGCCTCTTCTGAACCGTCAACAGTGCAGTGGCAGCAGCAGATTTGCTCTGTGAGATGAGCCTGTCAGTGCACGCAGCAGATAGCGCTCGCTTTCAAGTGGTACCGATCGAATCCGCCATATGGTGGCGCGTGTTCGTTTTCAGCAAAGAAAGTTGCTTTATACTCTGGCATTTTTTCGATCAAGCACAAATGCACAATACAAGAAGGCTACGCCAACTGCGCGCAGCAAAAGACGGCCTCTTCATTCATTGGTGCCCTGAACCGGCGCAACAGGCACCTCAGTTGCCCTGGTGACTCCATCATCTCGATCATATCCGCCATTGCTGCGTCCACTGAACTGAAGAACTGATTTGAAGCTCCCTTTCGCTTCATTGAAGAGCCCTCTTCTTCTGATTGGGAAACAAGAAGATAGCACTGGAGGTGTAGTGTGGAATAGTGGGATCTAACCGTCAGTTTTTATTTATCGATCAAGTTGTGTTCGTTCATGGTCTCAATAATGTAGGAGTATACTATAGATATATGTATGCCCTCAGTGCGGACCGGAGTTAAGATGGGTTTTCGCAGTAACTTAACGCCGACACCACCAAATCTGGACCTTTCCTTTTCGGCAAAGGCGTCTCGGCAAACTTTATGATACCACACGGGCATGTTTATGTACAAGAAGCCCAGAGGTACTAGCAGCCTAGCTACCGGTGACACCTCATTTGCGCAGGCAGCAGGCAGGACCTGTTCAATGTCTACTAGTACTAGTGTACTGCTGCCTACTTGCTCCCGGACGAGACGGTACATGTTCTATTCTGGGCTGCAGAAAGGAATCTGTGATGCTTTCCTATCGCATGCATGGAGATAAGCTTTGAGTTGGTTGCTTTGATTGCCAGCCAAGGCCACTTGCTGTTAAGATGCACACCACAAATCAGACTTGGCAAGCGTTGTTTAGTTTCGTCAGTTGAGGCACTATTAATTACTACTACTTACTCCTATAAGAAGCAATTTCAGACTTGAGTGGATCATTACGTGGACCTGCCAGTGAACAGTGTGTAAACGGTAGATTCCGTCCTTGCTTCAAATCAAATGGGAAAACGAAAGATCCTGGCGGAAATATTCTGGACCTTCCCGGTAGAATCTGTTACAGAATCTTTACGTAACCATATAGCTAAACACTTTTCTTTTATAAAAAAAAGTGAGTCCTACATCCAATCAGTATATATCCCTCATTGTAGGATATAAAGTTGTGTTGCTCACTTGCTCAAACCGCCTTCAGATAGCTAGTTGCCGAGCTGTTTTGGTAGCCTTGGCGGCATCCATACAAACTAGTTGTTGTCTGTATGCAGCTCAACGCCTCAAAAACGTAGGCGATTGCGATTACCATTGCCGGAATCACCATCCACCCTTGACACATAAGCGGCCGGTCTCGGCGCAACTTTCTGAACTTTAACCCCTCAGCACACAAACACCACCATGACGGCGAAGTTCCATATATGTAGACGTCACATCATGCAGGCGGGCGATGATGCCGCCCGGCTTTCAGGCGTTGCACGGCGCATGCACGTCCAAGTGTTTGGGCCGGCGAGGCCACCGCGAGCATCATGGGGTCCCGGCCCGGCGTGCCCACTGCCCCGTGCCTCTCCATCGCTTTAGTCGCCATCGGCATCACGGAGCTCAAGTCCGGACCAAAGAGCGAGGCGAGGGACGGAATGAAGTTGACACGCCTTTGCAAGGAGATCCGTCGCCATCCCGGTGCCCCGGACGGCCGGACCCCGCGGGAGGGAGGCACCCAGCGCGCAGTGGGCACGGGCAACCTTTTTTGTGCCACGCCGGCCGGTGCTACAGAAAGGAGAATGGAACAGTTGCAACAAGGCCACCATGCGTTTCATAGATAGATGCCGGGCGATTGGACAGGACAAGCGCTTCGTGTCTCGCGGCGAGTCGGCGTAGCTAGGAGAGGGCAGCCAAAACAAAAGAGGATTTACCTTGCTTGGAGCATGTATAACAACTCAACAATCCGAGTCCTTAGTTCCACATGGTGACATGGCTAATTATAGTAACTTTACTGAAATCTCAGAACTGGCCTTTGGAACTAGTTGTAGCGTTGGATTGATACGAGATTAGGCTAGTCTCAGTGGGGGTTTTATGGCACAGTTTCATATGCACTCAGATTTTGAAAACAGTGCAGAAGAGTTTCATCTCCATGAAACTATCTCTACTCCCATGAAACTTTTACAGTCTCTCTTTTAATAAATACTGTGCCATGTCAGCAGTATTTAATGCCCATGAAACTCCATGAAACCCCCATTGAGATTTAGGACTACATGCATGTCAAAACGGCCCAAGAAGCAAAAGGAAGGAAAATAAAGGGAGTGCCCACCAGACAATCTCCCTCGAAATTTTAACACAATCTAGCTAGAAATTGCAGACGACCATACAGAAAATGACACTTGCACATTTTCCTACCCATCACGTAGAATTCGTGTCGAAATCTCAATTTGAGTTTCAGCCCAAATTTCTCTTTCCACGGAACGTGCCAAAGCTTCTCAAGAAAATCCGAGCCGTGGGGTCACCTGAAGATTGTCCGTCACCTGCCATGCATCACCTGCAGAAGGCAACAATTGGGAAATGAGAGTCCACAGTTTCGCTCCTACCATTGCCATGATCGTGATGATCATTATTCTCAAAAAGATAAATTATAACGATGCTGATGATGCCATGCTAACATTGGCGATTGGTAAGTTATACAATTAACCTCTTTTTCATGTGGTCCAGCTTGATTTCTTAATTTTACACCATCACACTTTAACTTCACCCTTGAGTTACAAAATCGGACATCGACCACTGCTCAACTATCAGAAACCAAACAACCCTTGTTTGTTTTTGCTGATGTGGAATCAATGGTGTCATAAGTCAACACGCCACCATTATTGTCCTATTTTTCAATCACCAAGTATCTTCAATCTTTAGTCCTAAACTATAAAACTATGCACTGAACGCCCCCCTCGAAACAAATAAACCTTGTTTGTTTTTACGGCATCATGAGCCCCACACGTCAGCACCAGGGGCAAAGCTAGGGATTTAGATATAGAGGAGCCACACAAACGGGCAACAATCATGTGTGTCAAAATATATACACAATAAAAGTATACATAACATCCAAATAAACAAACATGTTGCGATACAAAAGAAAGCAAAAAATAAAAAAATAATGAAGGAAACTAATTAGTCTGAGGCCACCTTCACCCAATCAATCTAATTCTTTGGTAAAAAAAGAATTAAGATAATATAAATAGTTAAACAGGGCAAAATTAATCATAACTAGATCCTAACGTTAAATGGCAAACAATCGATCACTTGTGGTTTAGCCTTAGGCAAAACAATCAATTGAATGGGTAAAATGTCGTTTAAATAGACAAATACATGAAAACAATCATACCACTATGTCATGTTTAAAAGTTAAGTACAGTGCTAAACATCCATTTAGACGAACGATGATAGGAACATAGGAGATAAGAAAAACAATACGAAGACTAATGCTAAATAATATAACTCCCACTGGAGACCAATTTAGAAGAATTAAACTAGGAAAGCAATGATTTCAATTAACTAGCTAATTAAAGTGTGTGGTAAGGGACAAACTATTAGAGATTAATATGGTGCAAGAACAAAATAATCTTAGTACAAATAATATCATTAATAAACTAATTAGGTAATTAAGAACCTAATTCAAGAGGTGTGTTATGGGAGGTATGAGAAGTTTTTTTTTTTTTTTTTTTGGGTGGGTGGGTGGGGGGGGGGGGGGGGGGGGGCGCAGCACCTCCTAGCCCTTCCCTCTGCCACTGCCCACTGGTCAACACCCTACTATTCTCCCTCCCACTCCTATAAAGGGTGCCAAGCAAATCTTGACAATGATACATTAGGTCCTAATACGTGGGGGTATGGATTGCTACATTAACAAAAATCACTCTAGAATACACTTTGAACCAGTTTAGAGGAGGAGGAGTGTTTTTGTACGGTTTTTGTGTTTGTCAAGCATCGGGTGTTTGATTTTGTAGTTCAAGAGTTAAAAATCATACTCTATCGTGACATTTAGAGGTAAGACGGACTTTATCTAATTTTATTAGTAAAAAAAGTTCATATCAGTATGCATCGATAAGGTCATCTAAACGCGAAGCGATCATCCCTGACCGTTTTTTAGTCATTTAAACTCATTGAACTCGGCTAAGCCACCGTGTAGCGTGCTTAAACAGGCTAAATGGACATTTAGGTCGAAAATAACGCATGCACGTCCCCGGGTGAGAAAGTTGCATTGTTTTCCTCCCAAATGTGTACTTGGACGAAGGTTCTTTCAGCTCAGAAATCGACATGCACTGATTGCAACCCTAGAAGCAAAAAGCTACTAGTAGTGATTAATTGTACACAATAGTCTCTCGGTAGCTAGCTAGATGCTTCTCTTGTTTCTGTCACAAGCACGCATGACTATTCCATTGCCTGCAAGTCGATCAAGCTTGCCTGCCCACCTAAAGATTGCCAGCTTTGAGAAGCTCTTCACGTGGCATGGACGATCCGCAATGAAAGCGAGAACAAACTGCTCAAGTGGGGGGCGGCTTCAGCTTCTGCATCACTCTGAGCCTGCGGGAAGGCTCGTGTCTTGCTCGTAGTTTCTCTAGCTCCTTTTCTTTTTTTGAACAACTGGTGGTAGTTTCCTAAAAGATGTTCTGGTTCTTTGCTAAATTAGTTTTTGATTGTGCTGTTCCGTATTTAATCGCAAGATAAGTCAATCTGTGGCAAATGAACCCGGTGTTGCTTGTTTCTGTCGAATTAACAGTAAAATTCTTCAGCGCCTTGTTTAGAAGTGAGAGTGAGGGCAGTATATCCCTGCATTTACATTTGTATATTGGCCCGATAAGAATCGAACATATATACGATCTTGTAGTGGTTCAGTGATAAGCAGATGAAATGTTGGCCGAAAGATTTATCGTGATGACGACAATCTAAGCCCAATTAATTTTTTTTTGCTGCAAATTCAGTAACCCTTTTTTCACGTTTCAGTTCCAGGTAACATGAAGAATCCAATATTGGTAGGTGGTGCCCCTCCTCGTCTTTAAATTTTTGTGTAGGATATAGGATGTATCCGATTCGTTTTAGTTGCTGGCTGCTCACACTACGAACACGATAATTTACTCTAGTTTCCTCATAAAAAAGATAATCTACTCTATTTCTCAGGAATTGCATCGATGTAACCACAGCATTTAACAGCGAACTAATTCACCCAATTCAACCTCGACAAACAGGCTCTACTTTATGCGGTGCCTGCATAAATCAGCTCTCCTGCTTTTGTGTAATCATCAGAGCGAATCAGCCACACAATCTGCCCGCGTTACTGATACGCACCGTTGTTCTTTCAGAGTTTGTCGATGTATGCATATATGCATTCTAGAGAGATTTATTCAAGTGCTCGATGGTAATGCATTTTCAGACGCAACGTTTCAACCGTCTTCATCTGTGACTAGCTAGAGCACGAAAGATAGCGCGTTCTAGATCAGCTGAACATCTAGTGAATTGTCAATCTTTTCGCTAACAGTTTTAGCTTTTGGATATATGGAACTTTCATCGGCACCTATGTTCGCTTTAGCTTATCAGTAGTTTCAAACTTTCAATAATATTAATCTAATAAGCAGTTTCACCTTATCAGCCCCAGTTTATAAGTCTTACCGAACCCCTACGAACGACGGACATTACTACTGTAAACTTAATGGAGGCGGGCAGAATAGATTAACGGAGGCGGTTTTCCCAACCGCCTCGAGCATAGGTCACGGTTAATCCGGGCCTTAACCGAGACGGTTGGGAAACCGCCTCCGTTAATAGTATTAACTGAGGCGGTTAGTTTAAGACAACCGCCTCGGTAAACTTAATTAACGGAGGCGGTTCCTTACACCCAACCGCTGCAGTTAATCCTATTTACAGTGGCGGTTGTGCTAATGTGACCGCCTCCGTTAATACTTTGCAGAATGAAAAAAAAGATATTTGCTTTGAATATTTCAAATTGATTTATTAAATATGAATTTGAAATTCGAATTGAAACATGTAGCAACAAAGAATACACGCAGATAAAGGACGAACACATAAATTACATCCATTCATTTGTTGTCCCTTGTCGTTCCCAACATTCAACACAAGTTCTCACAAAATACAAGTTTCAATAGCTAGAGTTCTAAATGATCGAGAAAGTAAGATGCTGTAGCTAATCGAAGATGTCCAGTAACACGTAATCGTGCATATTCAGCTGTGTCCTCCAGTTGCGTAGCCTCTCGTACTTTTTCGCTGACCCCAGCTCGCTTTCATGGTAGAAGAATTAACCACCGATATGACAACATTGGTCCATTACAAACTTACAGATGTTAGAGATTGTTTGTCTGATGTTTGCGTTGTCCAGCATCCTAATTCTTTTTCACCATCCAAGTGATTTCTTGAGCTGCCGATAGCTGTCACTGTACTTGCCGCAGGCCCTAAGGTACTCACAAGCGTAGTATCCACATAGAATACTGCCTTCAGGTTGTTTGGCGCACTGCATGCACGATATATACACATCACGTACATATAGTTAGTACATATACAGAGCATAAACGATGTCGCAAGACATGAGTTTTAGGACATTTACCGGGAAATCTCGCCTCACTTTCAATGCGTGTCTATACTTCGCCTTCTTCTTCTCGGACCTTCGATCGAAGGTGTCGGGGTCTTCGTAGTACTTTCTATAAGCGCTATATAAAAAAGAATCACTACTATCAACAACTAAGCCGATACTTGCTTATAAGTATGTAAATGAATATGTGTCATCACTTACTATCGGAGACACTCTTCGAAATTCGCGTACGCCTTCTTGTCCGTCTTCCACAAGGAGTCGAATATGACAGCCTTTCCATCCTGAGGGTAGATTACGAATACAACCCAGTGGCCCATGACGCCCAAGCTACAACATTGAATCAATTTAGATCTCGAATCATGAAATAAAAGTTGTAGTGAACCCAATAGGTATTGCAAGTATCATTTAAACTTATTACCCGAACTGGTGCGCGGCAAGGATACACCCATATTCCGGCACCTTCTTCATGGCTTGGAGGATATACTATCCCTTTCTAAACTTGATCTCGCCTTGAAGCCTTGTCCGTGCTAGCACCCGTTCAATCCTGGTCAGGCCCGCCAATCGCGGATCGGTGTCCGGTACATCATAGCCAATAATGGCCCTCTGGGTAATATGCATTGGAGATAGGTAGATAATGTCCTCCCCTATTTCCTTGCATATATATGCTTGCATCTTGGAAGCACAAGTGTTGTCGTGATCACATTGCCTAGTTTGATCCAAAGAACATAGCTACAGCAATGAAAAGGTTTTTATACACTTACATCGCAAAAAGGGTGGCTTGTGCAACGTCGAGGTCCTTGTGCCACAGCATCCTATGCATGTCGTGGAAGTCAAGGGTGAAATAGCAATCCTCATCCAAATGAAAGTACTCCTTTGGGACCCGCACAATGAAGTCTTTCATGTCTAACTTGGATGCATGCATATACCACAGATGCCACCTCCGAACCTCCCAAGGCAACATGAACTTACCATTCTCGAATTGGTCGGGCGGTGCTGAGTCGAGGGCGATGTGACAAATGGGCTTGGTGGCCTGTATTTGAGACGAATGAATAACTACGTTAGCATCATACAAAAGAGTTTATTGACCATATCTGGTTTGTTAGTAGCATATGTACCTTTTGAAGGTCGTTGAGAAATTATACTGACCCGACTCAGCTATTTTGTAAGCCGCCCAAGCCTCCAAGGGAATATTTGACGGGCAGTCATCAAGTATTGCCCTCTCCGGCGTAGGAGGACACTCTGTGGCGCCCTCCCCCCCCCCTCTTTGTCTGTTGGCTTCTTCGGTGTAGGAGGACACTCTTTGCTCCCATCTTGGCCGCTAGGAGGCGGTGTTTTATGGCCTAATGCACCTCCTTGTGGGTTGCCTTTGTTGGGAGACGGGCTCCGTCATGGACTGCTGCCGCCTTGGCCGCTGCCAGCACTGTCATTGCCGCCGTCATCGTCGTCATCACTTGGGCCGCCGTCGGGGGGAGATGATGATGGCTGTAACTATGGAGTCGGCATTTTCAGCTCGATATCTGCTTTGTTCCATAGCACGATCTCGCCCAATGCGTCACCGAGCCTTGTCCCACCAATTTCAAGTGGAAAATCAAGTTCATGGTCGTCAAAGTTATCTTCAGTGTATGACACAAGAACTAAGGCGTAGTCGGGTGGGAGCGGCTTGCCATTGTACGTAGCTTCATTGTTTGGTGGCTTAACCTCGCCTTCTGCCACAACCTTCTTCGTCTTCCCTGTCCGGCCAAAGGGCACCTGGAGCTTGCACTTTGATGGCTCCTTTATCTCATCGATAGGGTATCTTTGCTGTTGTGAGGTACCCGGCACCATCTGGCCCTGTTCGATGGTGGCTTGACCCTATTGTGGCAACATGCCAGCCTGACGAAACATCTGCGTCCTCAACTCTACCATCTTGGGGTCAGTGCTCGTGAACGCATCTTGTATCTTGCCCATGATCATATCTTGTACTGCCTCATCTCTCCCTTTCTGGATGAGCCCTTCCTTATACCTCTGCCTCGTGTGGGGAGAGCTAGCGTCGGATTGCCATGAGTCCACAATCTTCCAGCTCTTCCTTGAGGAGACGCCCCGGACACGGCCACGATGCTCAGGGTTTCCGAGCGCCTCGGTCAACTTGTCGTGCTCCCTGCGAGGTTGGAACACGTCTTGTTGCTTGGCCGCGTGGATCGCGAGCAAAGCCTTCTCCGCCTCCTCTGTCTGGGGCTCATTGTACTTCGTCCTGCCCTCCTTTATCTTTTTCGGCCGCCGGGCATAGAAGAAGTCATGTGCTCTTTTAACAACTCCTTCTAATGGATTCTCACCGCCCGGCCAAGGCCTGAGCCTCTTCCTCCCGCCACATCTTCCTCTTAGCAACGTACCTGTCATACCGAGGTGGTGGGGGAGCGTGTTCCTCTTTGCGAGGTCCGAGTACTTCTCAGACTTCTTCTGTCTTTCGTCTTTATTAACCTTGTTAGCAAACTCAGCCCAAACCTCTTTTGTGATGAAGTTGTAGTCTTTCAAAGGTGTCTTCCCTTCCTTCACATAGCTCTTGTTGAGCTTGTACCTCAAATTGCGAAGGGCCTTACCAGCAATGTGCAAAGCATGCTCCTCACATTTCTCCATGTCAACTCCCGCAGGATAAGTGAACCGCCTCTGTATTTCTTCCCACACGGCACCCTTGAGGTCTTTTGGGACTTTCTTCCAATCGAAGTATGTGATCGCCACATGCTCCCTAACTATACAGGAGCACTGGTTGCTAAAGCGCCCGATGACACCTTTTGGCTCCAAGGGCTCTCCCTGTGGCCCTACGCTATGTATGGCGTGCACCTTCTTGTGGGATTGCACCAGGTGCCTCCCGTGTTGGCCCCTCTTCAACCCTGACTTGCTGCCACTCTTGCTACTGGCTGTTTTGGTTGAAGAGCTCGGGGTGGGACCGGATGCATGCCCCTCTTCTTCTCCCTCCGATTGGAACTCTAAACACAAAGGCACCGCCGGTATCTATCGAGGAGAATAAATCAGATTAGTTTCATGATTGAACGGCTCGCTCGGCAATAGCTACTGATGTTGCGTTAGTTATATACATACGTGCCCCTCAGCTTCTGGGTCTCGTGCTGGGGTGCGAGAACCTCGCGTTGAAGGCCCCTCCTGAGTTGGCGTATAGGTCGGATCGTCCTCTTCCTCCGTACGCTCCTTCTCCGGTGGAGGGGTTGGCACCTCCTCCTCGTACTCTGCATCGCTTTCATCTGATGAAGATGAGCCTTCAGAGCTCTCATGCTGACTTGGGGATGCCATTCTTCGTTTAATTCAGCCATGGACAACTATGTAGAAGAGTATGCAACAGATCATGAGTTAAATGCCACAAGTTTGAGAAGAAAAGCCAACATCCACAACAGTAGTAGTAAGTGTAGTAAGTACTAATTAGTAGTAAGTAGTAGTAAGAAGTACTAAGAAGTAGTAAGTAAGTAGTAGTAAGAAGTACTAAGAAGTACTAAGAAGTAGTAAGTAGTAGGTAATAGTAAGTAGTATTAAGTTGTAAGTGTAGTAGTAGTAAGTGTAGTAAGTAGTAAGCACATATTTGATTTGACTACATAGTTAGTAGTTAGTAGTTAGCAGTTAGTAGTACTCCTTAGTAGTAGTAGACACATATTTGAAGGAATCATGAATTATATTGATTTGAACACAAGAGTACATTGTATTTCTCATTTACATTGTGAGTACAAAAGAATTGAGAACTAAAGAGTACAAAATAGTTGAAACTTAGAAAAGAACTTTAAAAAGGTAGACCTTTGGCTCGAAATTTCCCCATTCTAATCACATCACTACTAAATTGGTTGCTTCTATATGGTATACAAGCCATCCAAGTTTAGCGGCTCACAAGTATGGGGACACTATATTTCATCATCATAGCCACTACCTCAGCATATATATATATATAAAGGAATACATCATTGCAAATGCCACTGCCTCAGCATATATATATGTAAAGGAATACATCATTGCAAATGCCACTGCCTCAGCATATATATATGTGAAGGAATACATCATTGCAAATGCCACTGCCTCAGCATATATATATATATAAAGGAATACATCATTGCAAATGCCACTGCCTCAGCATATATATATATAAAGGAATACATCATTGCAAAATGCCACTGCCTAGGGCAGAATGTAGTTCAAGACCAAACCAATAAACCCCCACCCAATGCATCACAAACCATAAAGGTACAGTTACATTTGCTGCTTACAGATTCCCTGAATAGACAGTGAAGTAGTAGACAGAGTAGTAGACAGTGAAGTAGTAGACAGAGTAGTAGACAGGGAAGTAGTAGTAGACAGAGAAGTAGTAGTAGTAGACAGGGAATTAGTAGAAAGGGAAGCAGTACTAGACAGTGAAGTAGTAGTAGACAGAGTAGTAGATAGGGAAGTAGTAGACAGGGAAGTAGTACTAGACAGTGAAGTAGTAGTAGTAGATAGGGAAGTAGTAGTAGTAGTAGACAGAGAAGTAGTAGTAGACAGGGAAGTAGTAGACAGGGAAGTAGTAGACAGTGAAGTAGTAGACAGAGTAGTACACAGAGCACATCTATCATGGATAGAAAATCAAGAGTTGGCATTTGCTCAGGAAAAATCAACATTAGCACATCTATCATAGGCAGTGGCATTTGCTCAGAGTAATTTGCATTGAAATTCAAAATTGGTACATCACAGGCAGTGGCATTTGCTCAGGAAAAATCAACATTAGCACATCTATCATAGACAGTGGCATTTGCTCAGAGTAATTTGCATTGAAATTCAAAATTAGCACATCACAGGCAGTGGCATTTGCTTAACATCAACTGAGTGTGCATCATAGGCAGCATAGAAACTCAAAGACCATGAACAAGAACATGACAGACAGCATAGAAACTCAAAAACCATGAACGAGAACATCACATGCGCATCATCGGGGTACCAATTGTGGACCGTGGCAGGAGGAGCGTGCACCAGAGATGGAGGAGAACGAAGCAGGCGTAGGAGATCCGAGGTAGAGGACCGAGCGGGAACGGAGGAGCTCAAGCGATTGTAGATGCTCGGCGGGCGACCGCCGGCCCTAGGAGCTTGCACCGGAGATGGAGGAGGATCGAGCGGGCGGAGGAGATCCGAGGCAACAAGGACCGAAGCGGCGCCGGCGGTTCTCCGCACCGAGATGGCGGCGGCGACCGGCGGCCGAGGGTGCTTCCACGAGGGGCCACCGACCGCTGCTACAGGACCTCGCACCGAGATGGAGGAGAACCGAAAGGGGCGCGAGGAGCTCCACACCGAAGATGGAGGCGGCGACCACCGACCTAGGGTTCCGCCACGAGCCCACACCGACATGGGCGCTGGGGGGCACCGGACGGCGGCAGGAGGAGCGTGCACTAGAGTGGAGGGCTTTGAGCGGCGGTGGTGCTCGTAGGAAGAAGGGGCGGCGGCGCGCGGGCGGGCGGGGCGGGGGGGAATTTTTCGGCAGCCCTTCGGGGTTGATTTGAAACCGCCGGAAGAACTGAGGAAGAAGGGGCCACCGCCGGGCGTATATATAGGTTATGATTAACCGAGGCGGGCGGGTCACATTGACCGCCTCCGTTAATATTTACCGAGGCGGGCGGGTTACATTGCCCGCCTCCGTTAATACTGTCATAAATTCCAGCCATCATTTCCTTACTTAATGGTAAATGTTATTATAAATATTAATTAATTAATTAATCCATTCAGTGGAAGTTGTATAAGCTGTAGGGTGGTAGTAGTTGTAGTAGGGTAGTAGTAGTCGTATAGTTATGGGGTAGTAGTAGTAGTAGTCGGGTGGAGGGCGCTTTTTTCGAGTAATAATTTGACACATGTATGTACAAGTATGACAAGAGTATGAGCGCTTTTTATAGTACCATAGGAATACAAGTATAACAAGAGTATGGAGGCATTCATTTCGGTCCATTACAAAATAGTTAGTTACATAGAATTGAGTACATTATTAAATATCACTGTGGCATACATATCATTTTGCTGCAACTGATCTTATGACAGTCTTCTTCTCACTATCAGGGCGGACCCAAGGCTTGATCTTGGTTTTGTTGAAGCAGTTCTCTACTTGCTTGATCTTTCTTGGATGGTCGGTAAAGAGCGAGAACTCAGCGTAGTGGTTGTGTTCTTCGGGACTCTGCACTCCATCAGCTCCCACGATCCTTTGCTTTCCTGACACGATGACATGCTTCTTGGCCTCTTTGGGCTTCGTGAAGTAGGCTACCTGTGCGACACGGTCTGCAAGTACCCACCGATCATCTTTGTAGCCGACACTTCCAAGCTCAACCGTAGTTAGGCCATATTCGTCCCACGACAACCGCCTTCGGCTTCACCCATCGACACCGAAAAATCGGTATCCGAAGTTCACCGCCATAATCAAGTTCCCATATCTCTTCAATCTGCCCAAAGTACATCCCGATCTCTCCGATTAATCCGCGTCAATGCCCTCATATCGAACCCCACTATTTTGTGACGCTCTTCTTGTCCTTCTCTTTCGATTCTCCATAAGGCGGTATGCCCCTGGCTGTTTGATCCATGTCGTGAACTTCATCCTGTGTTGTTTTACGTACCCATATCTCGGATCGTCCATCGGCAGGCCGGCCATGATCTCTTCCGTGCTTCCGAACCCGGTTGTCCATGACCACTAACGATTAAGTGCGTTGTGATGAGCTTCTTGCACCAATTCTTCTCCTACATCTGTGCGTACTTTCCTCCCCGTACACCCCATCCCCGAGGTTCTACCTTCATGCAGATGGACAGGCATTCCAATCGTATTTCCATCGCGGATGTATTTCGTGCACCAGTTAATGGCCTCCTCTGTTGTGTATGTCTCGATCATAGAGCCTTCCTGTAAGCACGGTTATGCACGTATCTGTTCGAGTTGACATGAACCTCTCATACGTCCACATCGATGTAGGTAGACAGCCCAAGTTCACATATCGATCAACCATGTGCATCATCGGGTGTGGCATAATATCGAAGAAAGACGGCGGAAAACACATCTCGAAATGGCATAGAGTCTCTGCGATGAACTGTTTGAGGCCTGGCAGCTCAGCTTCATTGACGACCTTTTGTGTGATGAAGTTGAAGAAGTAACTGAGGCGTGTGATTACCATCTTCACGTACTTTGGCCCGATCGCCCTGATCACAATTGGAAGGAACACCGTGAGCATGACATGGCAGTCATGTGCGTTGAAGCTGGTTAGTGTGAGGTCCTTCATGGAGACCAGACTCTTGATGTTGGAAGAGAAGCTGGTTGGAACCTTCACAGCCCTAAGCCACTGGCACACGGCCCTCTTCTCATCAAATGTGAGATTGTAACTCGCACCTGGAAGATCTATTTTTCCACTCTGCACCGCAGGTGTTGGATGAATTTCGTGTCTGATATTCATGTTCACAAGATCTTGACGTGACTTCAGACCGTCCTTCGTCTTAGTCTTGATGTCTAGCAGGACGCCAATGACGCTTTTGAAAACATTCTTCTCTAGATGCATGCAGTCCACGGCATGGGGTGTATTCAAGTGCTTCCAGTACGATAGGTACTTGAAGAAACATGATTTTTTCTTAAAAGGCAAGCGGACGGCTGCCATTGCTTCTTCATCCTCCTTATCATCATCTCGCTTTCTCTTCCTCGTCTTTTTGGTACCATCTTCTACTTTTTTCTTCTTTCCGAACTCGACCGCCATGTCCTTGACCATGCCAAACACCTTTTCTCCCCAATTCGTCTGTTCTGGCTCATCAAGTTGTGGCTCCTCCTTATTGTCGAAGTACTTGTTCATCTCTCGTTTTCTGTACCTGTGGCCCTTGGAAAGCCATCGTCCCATGCCTCATGTACACCATCTTGTTGGATCCCTTAAGGTAAGTGTAGCGGTACCGTCAATACAAACTACACAACCTGACTTACCTTTGATCCGGCCCGGCGACAAAGGAAAAGCCCGGGGTAATCAATTATGGTAACAAAGATGATGGCTTTTAGAGTGAACGTCTCCTTTCGGTGCGCATCCATCATCTTGACCCCACTTCCCAAAGTATCTTCATGTCCTCCATAAACGGCTCCAAAAAGACATCAATATCATTGCCCGGCCGCTTAGGCCCCGAAATGATCATGGTTAGTAAAAGATATCGGGCGCTTCGACATAGATAGGGAGGCGGATTGTAGATGGTGAGGATGACAGGCCATGTCTTTGTGGGTCTTTGCTTTCCAGTCGCCGAACGGATTCATCCCATCTCGTACTCGGTGTGAACCTAACGTTCCTTGCCTCGTCACCAAACTCCTTCGGGAACATGGCGTCGAAACGCTTCCCTTCGCTTTGCATCGGACGGGTGTCGCGGCTTGGCCATCATTCTTCTTGCGTTCTTCGATGAATGCCATGTCATGAGCTTCGCATCCTCCGGATTGCCGAATAGAGCACGCACCGATCGATCACGGGTAGGTACCACACCGATAGTGCAGGACTTTTTCTCTCATGTAACCCTCTTCTTCCCGATCCTCATGTGACGGGATATGCTTTGTGGTCGTCTTCTTCTTCTTCTGCCCTCTCTTGGTGGGTCCCTCATCACTCGCGTCCACACGACAGCCGGCATTCCTCTTGTACCAACTCGCGCCGCAGTGTGGACAGCTCTCCAATTTCTCGTACTCGCCCCGATATAAGATACAGTGATTTGGGCAAGCATGAAACTTTTTAAGCTTCATCGCCACTGGACGTATCAACTTCTTTGCCCGATATGTATTGGCGGGGACTTTGTTACCCTCTAGAAACATATCGGCGAGGATACGTAGTAGGTCGTTGAAGCTAGTGTCGGACCAGCCATGACGAAGCTTTCAAAGATCGATGAATCGAAGGTTAAAACGCAACACCGTCCGATGCTTTGGACACTCCTTGTACAAATGGATCAATTGCCGCCGCTTCATTTCTTTGAAATTCTCTAGCCACTTTGGATCCCCAAACGTAACATCGTCTTCGTCCATACAATTAGCAAGATTCTCAAATACCTCCGCATCTTCGGGAGCCAATGCATCAACATCAACATGCTCACCATCATCCCCAGCACCATCATTAATTTCCATGTCGTCAAGAATATCAGCAATGCTGATGAAATCCGGATACGGACCCTTGCTTTTCTTCTTTGTTGACGACGGAGGCGGTTGTTGTTGTTCCGTCGACATTGACCGATGCGGGCACCTCCGCGGTCATCGACGAGGTCCCTTCGATGCACTAGTGGGAGTCGGAGCGCCGCCATGATGCTTTCAAACGATTGTAATCCTTGACGAAGCCATGACGGATCAAGTGAGATTGCACCACGTTATCTTCCTGGAGAAGGTTGTTCTTGCAGCTATTACACGGACAAATGCTGCGCTCCCGACCCAAGCTGAGACGATGCTTCTTCGCTGTGGCAACAAACTTTTTGACATGGCCAAGGAAAGACATATCGGCCAGCCGCGGTGTCTTATACATCCAATCTCTGTCCGCCATGGCGAACGGCGACCTTTCACATGGAACAACAAAGTCAGAAAAGCAAAAAAATACACCAAAAAATGCAAATGAGTAGCTCTAGATCTAGTTTTCTCTCTCTTCCATGCATTTAGATCTAAAGAAAAAACTACACCCTAATCAAGCAACAAAAGAGAAAATACGAGTTGGAGAGCAAGAGTTAAACTTTGAGGATCCAATCCAAGGGCAAACCCTCCCTTCCCCCCTCTAAAATGGCAAATCCAAGCTCTAGATCTAGTTTTCTCTCTCCTCCATTTGGATCTAGAGAAGAACAACTAAAATCAAACAAAAAGAGAGGAAAATGAGAGTTGGAGAGTTTCATTTAACCTTTTGCGGTGCTCTCCTCCACCAAATCCAAGGACAAAACCTCCCCCCCTCTAAAATAGCCAAGTTTGGGTTTTGAGGTCCAAAACCTAAAAAATGGAGGAGCCGCGGGGAAGAAGAAGCTGTGCTGCTGGTTATATAGCGGATATTAACCGAGGCGGTCAACATAAAACGACCACCTCTGTTAATGACATATTAACGGAGGCGGCACTGTTACAACAATCGCCTCTGTTAATCAAGTAAAAGAGGCGGTTGTGTTATGTCAACCGCCTCGGTTAATTGACATTGACGGAGGCGGTTGTGTTATGTTGACCGCCTCGGTTAATGTATTAACCGAAGCGGTTGCTGGCCTGCAGCCCTGGTCTCAGCGACCACCTATTAACCAAGGCGGACGGCCTGCCTAACCGCCTTCGAGCCTCATTTTCAAGTGTCTCCTAAAAGATTTTGTGTAGTAGTGGGATCCGTGGGCACTACGAACGACGGATCTGTGGGCACTCGATGGCGGTCGAGACAATACACCATCGGCCATCCGGGCTGCCCTACCCCTACCCCTACCGCGGACAGGACTACGTACAGTGGCCGCCGGCCGGGCACCGGAATCCGATGCCTTTTCTTTCCATCAGGGCCGCCCGTGCAAAGAGAAGGAATGGATCGCCCAGCCTAGCCGGCCTGGTGATATCGGCTAGCTGATGGATGAGTGCACGCACACGGGACTGCTAACAGCCAGCCGGGTACGGTGCTGCAGGTCGCTAGTGGGATGGGATCCCGTTCCCCATCGCATTCGCATTATTAGCATTATTATTCATCCACGCATCATCAGTAGTCCACAGCTGCGTGATGACTGCTACGACGACGCGCAGTGCACAGCGCACACACAAGGGATCGATGGCCAATTGCCCAGAAGCACTCGAAGCTGATCGCGACGCGGGCGCCCGTACGTGTCCGGATCGGAGGCGGCAGCGCAGTGCAAGGCCAAGCGAGAGTGAGTTCTTCCATGAGTTTGGCGTAGAAATGTCCAAAGGAAAATGACAGACATGCTGGAACAGTTGGAGTGACTGCAATCGGCGGCAGATCAATTCTTCACTTCCTTGTACTACCTTCCGGCTTCCAGTTCCAGCAGAGTGTCACCGACTCACCGCCGGTTAGTGCAGTTCCAGCTGCTTCGCTTTCTTCATCTTTATGTATATCAGACAATCAGTAAGTGCTGGTATTAGTCATGGGAGTCTGATGATGAGATTGTCATGCGATGGATATGGATCGATCATTGTACAGTGGGCAGTATGTAGTGCATCTCTGTGCTGCTGGTTGTTGCGACAAGATACGATACCGATCGATGCTGGTAAATTTCCCGAGAAAAGCTGTACTGTACCAATCAATCATCAGTGGAGGTGGAGGCGCGTGTGTATACATACTTTATCATATTCTTGCTAAGGTACGCATCGGATACACACAGTGCCATATATTCCCCTCCTCGTCTTTATTCTGTACTCGACCCAATCCAACAAAGCCTACTACGATAGATGGAGGAGCTCAGCTTTATACTATACCGGTGGCCCGTACGTAGCAGCACTATCAGATAGTTCTGCCCTGCCTGTCAACTTTTTTCCCATTTTTCTTTTCTTTTTTTTTTTTCTTTCGAAAGGTCTCCTAACATCTTCAAATATCTTGGGTTGGGATGCCACTTACGCTCCGTGCTCACCTTGCAGCCGGCCGATATGCTTCTTGACGGCGCAGTCTTTCAACCACGCTTTGGGCATTCTCAACCTGAATAATCCGACTATGACACTCACTGATGAAGTGAGTTTTAGCTCAACAACTCTCATCACCATCAGCAGCTCAAGTGTAGCCATGCATTTTCATCACCGCTAGCTGTAATGATCATGTCTGATTGCTTTGCGTCGACCGTTAGGAGAAATTGTTGATTGATCCTTTGCCTTTTCCTTCCGAACCGGTCTTAAGGGAAGAGACAAGACAAGGCTCTCCTACAAGCTACAAGTACTACGACACATGAGCTGACATTTGCTTTCGGGGCTGATTGTAAAGTAGGATGTCCATTTGCTTGCAGGAGCATGGCATGGCATGATTGGGAACATGCGCCATTTGTGACCACCGATGGCAATAAGCTTTTTAGGGTTATGAAATAAATAAAAAGTTGACACCTTTTCCCTGGTATCTTCTTTGTTCCTCTTTATTTTTTTGTGTGAAATATTAATACCTTTTTCCTGATGTCTGCCTGGGCTATGTACGAAAGTAGGGCCATGTTAGGATAATGATGATGATGCATTAACAGGATCCAAGTACTACGCTGCAAAGGACATTAGGGTTGTTATGCTATTTGTGTGTTTATAGAAGCAAAATAAATAAATAAATAAATAATAAATCTAAAGCTCAGGATTGGTGAAATTTATAAACCAAGCTGACGTGGGATTCTTCTTGATATCCACAATTGGAAAAAAAATAGAATATTTTCTTTTCTATGATCATTGCATAAATTAAATTAATGTGACTTTACAAGTGTAGTAATACTATATAGTAGCTCATAGAGCCAATCTGCAAGGAAAGTACGTTTACATTGTTTTTCATTTGTCCTACCACATTTGACACTATTTTTCCACACATTTGCAGGTGTCTGAAACTGAAGATGAACTAGCAGCAAGCGAGAAGGCTTTTTGGTCCTAAGGATGAGGATGAGTACTGATCGTTGGTTTTAGATTAGATGGACGGTATTCGGCATCTAAAAAGAAAGCAAAAAACCAGACATCTATAATTTAACAACTCTTATTTTTCCTATTCTTGGTAGCCTTCCCCTCTTTTTCTCCCCTCGTCTATCCCATACCGCAAGTGAGCTAGAAAACTTGCTTTCCTTTGTGACATGGGCAGGTTAGTTCAAAAAACTTAACATATCATGGGTCTGCAAAGGGTGGTTTCTTAATTTGGAAGCATGACACGGCGAGCTATAATCTGTACCATGACACGGCGAGCTATAATGTGTACTAGCTAATTAGATCTTAGAATGCTACAGCAGGCTACGCAACCTCGATGATCCATGCGCATCAACTAGAGATTGTGACCTATACCGTGCAATAATCCTTGGGTAAAAATCCATGACTTTTCTCTCGGATCAGAATCTTAGCACATTTGACATTCTTTCCTTTTCTCCCCTCGTCCATCCCATATACCTCAAGACTTGCTTTCCTTTGTGGTTTGGGCAGGTTAGTTCGAAACCTTTACCACATCATGGGTCTCGAAAGGTTCTTAATTCGGAAACGAGCTATGATTGCATACTACTACTAATAAGCGATTAGAATGCTACCGCAGGACGACAAGCTCGAGCTGCGTGCCTGTAAATCGAGCAAAAATATCGCGATGCAACTTCTGTGCCCATCATCAAGCAGGGATTGCGACCCATGCCGTGCCGCCGTGCAACAGCCTTTTAGACTTTTTCTCTGGGAGAAGCTGCCTTGCCTACCCGCCATATCCCCATCCAATCCATGTGAGGCGGGCGGCCGGGCAGCGCTAGCGCGCACAGTAACATAACAGTAGTGGGAAGCGCGACGCGAGTGGCAGGCAGGCCGGCGCACGGGAGGGGTAGGTCGACGCGCACGCACGCTCCACCCGACGAGCCATCCAGATCCAGGCCTGATCGGCAGACAGATAGCTCGAGACGCTTTGCTTTGCTTTGCACGAGTGGCTGCGAACAATCGCCGCGCCGGCACGACGGGAGGCGACGGGCGGCCATCCTGGATGCCTTTTGCCGCTGGCCGAGCACGGGGCCTATGGCACGCGCGCGCCCGAAAGGCCGAAACGAAACGATCGGCGCGGGGTGGGGGTGGGGTGGCTCGCGGTCACGGGAAAAAGCCAACCAGGGAAGGGAAAGTTGCCGGCCGTTTCGGCGCGCGGGCGTATCATTCGGGGATTGGCCAGGCGCCGGCGCGCAATTTCCCGCGAGGGGGATGGGGTGGACGGATGATCCGGTCCGGGGTCCGACGCGGGCGACGGCCGCCGGCGCCCCAGGCCAAGGCAAGTGGTGGGATTTTTCGCTTCTCGAGGGAACGGAATTACGGGAGCGACGGAGGGGATGTAGGAGTATTGCCGCAGGATGGGACGGGATGGCTGTGCGAACGCGAACTTGGAACGGTGCCCGTAGCCGTAGCCGTAGGTACGGGACGGGGCTATCGCAACGTCGTCACATGGCACTGGCGTCGGGTCTATCTTAGCTTTGATTTGGCCGTAACATTCTAGGTGTCGTCTGGAGCTACCCGGCAATCGGGCGGGAGTCACCTCACCTCACCTCACCTCACCTGTGACTTGACTCTACGACCTATCAAGGAAATTGATGGTTTCTTTCGGCAAACTTCTCGAGCTCTTGTGAGCTGAGATGGGCGAAAGCTCTCTACGCTTGTAGTGTGGGCGTCGGCCCAGCACCGCCTGACCTCGAACGCGCGAGAGCGTGCCCAGTTTGTTCAGTGGTTGCAGCATTATTACTTGCATCAGTACCGACTACAACAAGGCCGATGCACATGTCGGTGGGCCGGCAGCCCAGCCCAGCATTTGATAAGCGTCTGCCCAACTTTCTTTCCATGGTTGAATGACCACTCTGGTTTTTTTATGATGAATTTGCACGTTTTTCGAGCCACGGAATGCAAAACGAATACTGGAGATATGCCCAATGAATATGACTCATTGTTTCTCCTGCTACTGTTAGTTTCAGCGATGTTTAACCTCTCTGTACACTCCAGTTTTGGAAGCTGAGAGTACCACCTCATATTCAGATTTCTGTGGCTTTCAAGTAACAACAGAACTCTAGGAGGCGTGTAGAGGATGAATAGTGTCTTTTTTGTTCAGAGTTTGAATCAGTGAGTCGTCTTTTCTTCAGATTTGGCAACTGGGACAAGAGGTCAGGGAGAGAGATCAAGAAATAGTACAAACAAGAGCCATGAGGCCTCTTGGGCAGATTGTGGTGAGAATCTGTTAATGGACCATTGTGCTACACTAAAATACCATAAATAACGACCTCAGATATGTTACTAGATCGCTGTGCTACACTAAAATAGCCTAAATAGCGACCTCAGATATGCTTACGCTAAATAATGATGGATGTTATCATGTTTTTTTTTTTTGTCAAGAAAAAAAATAGTTCAGATAGATTTCAGTGTATACTTCCGTGTCACAAATTTCTGCAACGAGTGACGACCAACACGCACGAAGATACAAGGTACTAACAATTGTAAGCACACAGATCGCCTTTTCCGGATGCGAATGAAATGATGTGCACCTTTTCCCAAAGCAATACGAAAGCACAAACGATACAAGGTACTAACAATTATTGGCAGTATCGCATAACATATTAGGTACCAGGTCGTAACGGTGTTAAACTGGGCAGACTCACTATACATATGTTGTACAGGATCACATTACCATGGGTATACTGTGTTCAAAACATCACGATGCTCTGACCAGGTTGGCACAAGGCACATCTTGCTTGACCCACTAGTTGTCGGATTGCATGCTCCTGAGCATGTTTAGGATGGAAAGGAACAGATTCAGGATGTCAAGGTACAGCCCAACTGATGCCCAGATGTACTCATCATAGGTGTGGCGCCTGATCAGGTTCTCAGTGTCATACAGAATGAAGCCTGCGAAGACCAAAGCTCCTAGCCCACCGAACAAACCAACTGACACAGGTCCCAATGGGAAGAAAATCTGCAATACAAAATTCCACAGAACAAAAGGTTATTGCAAGCAGTGGATTGCTCGTCTGGTAATAAAGAAGAATCTGTGAGTACAGCCCATTCTTTCAGAGCTTATCATAGGCATTACCTGAAGAAAGCTAGTTAGGACAAGAATAGTAAGCGCAGAAGACAGAATAGGCCCCAGATAACCAAATTCCTTGCCCTTCTTTGAGGCCCAGAAAGCATATGCAGTCAAAGAAACCACCACACCAGCCGTCAATACTAAAGCCTCCAGAACAATTTTTCCTGCAATAAGTAAATGATTGTTAAACAAAAGCTACAGGAAGCATCTGCAAGAAACAAATCAAACTATTTGAAGAAAAGAAACAGACCTTGAGTGTTAGCACAAGCCACACCAATGCTGAAGCTCAAGCACAAAGTGAACAAACCCAGGAAAACGAAATTGTGTGGGTGCTTGTGCTGATAATGATACAATGGGATCATCACTGCAAGAAATATCAGGAGAAGTTAGTGAACAAAAACCAACCTACTAATAGAAAACAATAATGAAAGTCCCTCTGCTCAGATTTGAAGCAAAAGAGAAGGGTATATTTTGGTGTTACGACCTACGATGATACAATGACACTGGACATGTTCTGATTAAACCCAAAAAAATTCTCACTCTCAGATCTATGTTTCTGATTCCTCCATAATCCACAAAAAGATAATTCTATTGCTTTCATCATTATCAAAGCATTCTCCTATGACTGTATACCTGGCAAACAACCCACCAAAAACTCTATGTGGAGATAGATAGCCAAAACCCTCAATTTGGTCAAGCCATATATAGTTGCAAGTGCCTACATTTTCATTTACTCGACACCATTGTCTTTGACTGTACTTTTTGATTAACTGCCAGAGAAACTAATAGATTTACAAGCAGATTGGTAGCAAAGTGCTTTTTGATTACATATCAAGTGTGCCACTTTTATGCTACATAAACAGAAACTTCACAAAAAATTATTACTGGTCAAAAACCTTGATCAGTCTAAGTCAAGGCAACAATATCAGGCAAACGAAAATGGATGGCAGTATGCATACAACTGATTCTTAAAAGCTGTCCACCAACTGCCTTCTCCGAACTCAACACTCGACTTCTACTATTTTGTATGAACAATGAAAAGGGTAAGATAATAGGGATAACTCCTTGAAACTGAAAAATAACAACTCAGTTTCATGCCTCCTTAGGAATATGTCATTATTTTCTATCTTTTCATGTTCTCAACTCAAATCCCACTATCAACCACATGACATTAGAAACACTGAATCCACCTTCTCTGTAAGCCTTCATTATGCAATTATCTCTTATGTTGTACATGGATTTCTTTTGTGGGCAAGTAACTAAACTCAGGCCAATTAGAACTCTGGAGGGACTCCTATTGCTAATTCGAATTGAACAGGGAAGCAGGAGGCCTCACTGTTGATAAAAAAAAAATATAACAGTAACAATGTTGAGAAAAGTGCAACACTACATCAGATTATCAGCACAAATGCACAATAACACACAACTAAGTTTCCTGTTAACTTGAAACAGCATGAGTTAAATCAAGGCAACTTGCTGTGATGCCCACGTGAGCCCATTATCATGTTACTAACATGCTGCAACATCATAATGAGCAGCTGACAATCAAGCACTCGACCACATAGATATTAAACAAGAGACAAAGGATAATGGGCTTACTAATACTACAATATGTTTTTTTTTTGGGTGAACAGTTTAGCTAAACTAAGGCCCATCTAGTGCACAACCTTCCCGAAACTGCTTCAAACCATTGCAAAAAAACATCTCCATCTCACCAAAAAAATCACACATAGATGATACCCCTTATACAATATCTTGGGAAACATCTACATGCAATTTGTGAGATATAAAAATAATAAAAAGCTCAAGCAACAAAGCTGTCCTCTTGATTTGTTAGAAATTTGTTATTTTTATATCTCACAAACGAAATCGAGTTTGGACAAGATATTTTACAAGATTGTGTATCATCATATCATCTATATGTGTGATTTTTTTGGGTGAATTTAGTATTTTTACCCATTGGTTTGCATGGGTTTTCACGGGAAACGTTTTCAGATGGAGGCAGACCCTTGTAAGGCCCATTAGAGGCAACCGGCTAGAAACTGCTTCTTCTATTGCAAAGGGAACATCTCCATCTCATTTTATTATTTTCATAGAACCCCTTATACAGGGGCAGAGGATCTCTTCTACATGCAATATCAGGGGCATAAATAAAGTTGAGATAAAACTTAGGACAACAACGCTTCTCTCTTGTTTCAATTTATATTTTCTTTGAAACATCAGCAACATGGCCATGACATCACAACACGTTATCAGCACGATAATAGTCTCGCACTGACTTGCCGGTAAGTAGCAAAGTCAAACATATTAGATGGAGGCAGCCACTTGTGAGACCATTATCATGTTGTAACATGTTGCAACATTATAGTCAGGCTGAAGATGATCAAGGAAAATATCAAATTGGAACAAAAGAAATGGGTAGCAATCCAATCTCAACTTTGTTGTCAATTAGCCCATTTTAATGGTGTACCATGGGTTTAACTGCACTAAAGCTCATGAGATGCAAATGGTTCCCATATACTGCTTATTCATCTAGACAGTGAAGTTCCAAACTCCTGACATCAAAGAGGCCTCATTATACTTCTAGTGTCAAATCCACAATATAGTTGAGAGACAGTTTAGGACTACGACACGTTTCTCTTGTCCCAATTTAATATTGATTTGATCATTGGTAATTCAATCACGAGTTCAACAACACATCTTCAGCACAATAATGTTCATGTAGGCTTGTTGGTAACTCCGATACAAAACATGTTAGACCAGTTACCAACCATGAAGCCTGCATGAGATCATCTGCTCATAAC
Source organism: Chrysopogon serrulatus (assembly GCA_015844335.1). Taxonomy (NCBI): domain Eukaryota; kingdom Viridiplantae; phylum Streptophyta; class Magnoliopsida; order Poales; family Poaceae; genus Chrysopogon; species Chrysopogon serrulatus. Next base: position 32,329 of record JADLZL010004902.1, on the reverse strand, counting down.
GTGTTGCAATATCATGATTGAGTTGTTGAGGATCAAATACTCAATCGTATAAATATTAAATTGGAACAAGAGAGAGTGTAAATAACATCCTTCAGAATCCGTAAATAACATGTGACCAAACTAAGGTACCTAGCAAGCCAATTGCCCCTACGAAACCTTAGTTTAGGTAATATCTATCGAATATCCAAAGCAAAGCAAAAACAATCTGAGCAGCATATTTCAGGCTCAAGCTTGCATCGGCTACATCTATAAAAGATCTATATGCCGGAGTCCTGATCCAAACAGCTATTCACGAGAGTACCTAATAGGAACACTGCATCGACGACCTGTCTAGAATCTGGATCCAACCAACGCATCTAATCATACCCCTGATCAAGTGATGATCACCAGGAAAGAGTAGATTTGTCCCACCCAGCACATCAAACCCCGACACCGGATGGAGAACACGGGCGCTTACGGACGAAGGGCAGGACGGCGAGCACGAGGGCGAGGCCCGCGGAGTCGGAGAGCGTGGCGTTGAGGGTGGGGTGGAGGACGGTGAGCGCGGAGACGGCGGTGGTGAGGAGCAGCTGCGCGGCGAGGATGCCGTAGACCTTGCGGACGAAGCCCCAGCGGAGGGCGCTCTCCCCGCGCGAGATCCCCGGGTACAGCGTCTCCCCGGTCCCGGCCTCCAGGTCCACCTCCGACGCCTCCACCTTCTCCTTCATCTCCGGCGCGCGGCGGTACCCCGCCGGCGCGAGGGGCTGCATCTCCGCCACCGACGCCATCGCGATCTCTCTCCGACGGGGGATTGGGTGGGGGAAGGGGAAATGCGGATTCTTCGCACGAGACGCGGGTTGCGCGTCGCTGTGGGAAGACTTTGTTGGGGGCGGTTGGCGATTTTGTAGATTTGCTACGAGCACTCGTGAATCCTGCCAAACTTATCCACGGCCACTGAAATGTAGGGCCAAATCGGGCGGAGAGGTGGGCGGAGGGTGGGCGGAGCACTCAAAAACTCGAGCAACTATGCCAGCATAGGTAAGTTCCGTGGTACTCCCTGTGTCCCTTTTTATTCGCACTCAAAAAAACGCCGGCAATTTTAATAAATAATAAATATCATCGATTACTATTATAATTAGTATCATCGGAAAGATCTTTGAATCTAGTTTTTTAAGAAAATTATTTAAAGATATAAATATTGTACCTATAAATTAAGTCAAACTTGTGGTTTAAAAAGGGACGGAGGGAGTATATATTTTTTTCCTGATGAGAGAATGAGAATCTAAGCATGCAAATGCTCCCTGCAGTTGACCTTTGAACAAGTACTACTCCCTTTTGATTCAAGAAAGATGGGTCAGCTTTGGTTTGCTCCGTAGAGCCTATCAGATCTTTTGAACTTTGATCTGATTAGATTAGATTGACAATATCTTGTAATGGCTGACTCATTGGAGAGCGAATACAAAATGGACGTCACGTAGCCGCTAGAATTCAATAGTAAAGTATTTTAAAATATATACATTTGGCTGGAATGCTTTATTTCCATATCGTTGGCCAAAACTCATTTTTCAAACCGAGTCAATGTACTGACGGTCTCCAATAGACTAGTAAAAAAAAACAATGCTCTGAACTGCAAAAGCTTAGCATAACCAATCTGTACATTCTACTGTGCATCAATGGATACTTCATATGCAATCGTTAGCTATTCCAGTAGCTGATTCAGGACATCAACCAGACAATATCACTTGCGGAGGATATTTCAGGACACCATGGAACTTGACAACCGCTACAACAGGTACTAGCTCAGACTACATAGTTTTCTACAGAACAAGCAACAGATACTAAACATCATACAACATAGATTGCTGCTACAGAACAATCAGCAAAAACGGTAGCACAAGCAGAGCTTTCAGTTTCAGTGGGCATAGATTCTTCAGTTTGCTCCAATTTCTGGAATCACTGACTCATCTTTCAGCTCAAACTCAACAGGATTGTTGTCCAGAAATGGGTAGTAGTCAAGCTCATCATCAGTAGGAGGATCTTCAACCAGCTGTGCTTTGTCACCTGCATGGTAAAGTGTATGTTAAACATTTCGAACAGAAGAAGAAACCAAAGAGGAATAACAAGACTTACTCTTACGTTTATCTTGCACATCATTATCCAGCTTCTGAGAAACATTTCCTGTGAAGTGAGCGCCCTCCAACACATCATTAGCCCATTCATGACACTTTTTGGTCTCTTCAACAGTGAGTATTTTCACTGGGTTCTTCACGGTTTCATGGCTGCGCAGAGCAGGCCTCCCTTTGACGGTGTTAGACAAATCCTGAAGAGCCTTCCGTTGTTGAAGCTTAGGCTTCAATAATGGCTTCAGTGGTTTGGCCCTTGGTGCATCATCCCTCTTGCCTGAGGTAGAGACAAACCAAGTGATGTCTGGAAGAATCTCTGGTTCCAGCTCCAGCTCTTTCAGTTCTTCAGAAAACTTGGGAACCTCCTAAATCATAAAGAGACAGATTATAACACATTTTTGGTTTAATAATGAATAGAGAAAATGGGAGAAGTCAAGAAATGTTGTTTTGTGGAATATTATGCTTCCACTTATGTTGATTACTTGCTTAGAGTTTAGAATTCAAATGAATCAGATAGCCAATAAACAAATGGAGCTATATACCAGCAGGGATAAATCATATGATTTATACAGGAGTTTAAACTTTAAACAGTCACTGGTCATTTTGTATGTGACAACACAACCACAAAAAAAAAAAATTCACCATTGGTCATAAAAAAAAAAGGAAAAAACAAGGAAAATAGCCAATAAACAAATGGAGCTATATACCAGCAGGATAAATCATATGATTTATAAAGAAATTTAAACTTTAAACAGTCACTGATCATTTTGTATGTAAACACAACCACAAAAAATTTTAAACTTTAAACAGTCACTGATCATTTTGTATGTGACAACACAACCACAAAAAAGATTTTTTTCACCATTGGTCATAAAAAAAAAGGAAAAAACAAGGAAAAGAAACACAAGTGTTCCAATGCTCTTAGAGAAAGAAAATAAACAAGAAATGTTGTTGACATGTGACATGATTATATTTAGACACAATTGAACTTCTACTGATTTTAGAGAAAACAGCCATTAAGCTACATGGAGGACAGGATTTTTCCTTACAGGGACATATTTTAGAGAAAACAGCCCAGGACCCCAAAAGAGAAATTTATACCAACTTTAGTATATATACTAGCAGCACTGTCATACCAAATGACAAGACATGCAGGACTGACTTCTTCTGGTATCACAAGAAACTTTTAGGTGACATAAAATGAAAAATCTAAACTGGGACAAGATGTTGGCAACCAAAAAAATTCCAACATCTAGAAATAGGGTAATTATTCAAAGATACTTTACATTTCAGAATATGCTTATTGATAAATGTTGCAAACAAAGTGCCCATTTCTGAATCTCACAAGCTATCTTGTCAAAATATTTATTACCGACAACAACATCAAGCTCGCCAGTCCATAGCAATATGTAACCTTACATGACAGAAGACATGATATAGTTCAACATGGATGAACCATCAAAATTAAGCTCTTCTAATCAATTATCAACCAACTTCAACTAGCAGAAGTGCAGAACAAGTGAATTTATCGCCACAAGTTCCTATTCCTTGCCTATGGCTAACGGAACATACTAGGCCAAAGTATTAAGTAACACAATATGTTGGCACTGCAAAGCTATGTGATAGATGATTTTACTGGCTAACCTATAATTCTACATCTGTATCACTTAGGCGAACTAAGCGACCAAATGGCAAGAAGATATACTTTTCCAATTCCTATTTAAGAATAATAAGTTTTGTTTGCCTGGTTTGAATTTGCGCGAGTCTTATAGAAACAGACATGACTATTTCAAAAGTAATACCAATTTATTGTCTAAATCTCTTGTAAAATACTGTACTGTTGGGTCACATACCGTAGCCTGAAACATCACAGGACCAAATACCTCATGTGACCAGCCATTCAATGCTGATGTGACTTTTGCCACTTTCTTCTTGACACCTATGCATGATTAGCCAGATGCAGATATAAAAATATACCACACAAGTATTAAAGAAACAAAAGGAGCAATTGTCAGCCTTTGACTCTTACGTTTGTCTTGCAAATCTTTATACAACTTCTGAGAATCGTTTCCAGTGAAGTGAGTGCTCTCAATCCCATCCTTAGCCCATTCATGACACCTTTTGGTCTCTTCATCATCAGCAAAAATATTCACTGGGTTCTTAATTGCTTCATGGCTATGCAGAGCAGACTTCTCTTTCAGGATGGACCTCTCATTGCGGGTGTTTGACACATCCTGAAGAGGAGGCCTCTCTTTCAGGATGGACCTCTCTTTAAGGTTGTTAGACACATCACGAAGTGCAGACCTTTCTTTCAGCGTGGACCTCTCTTTGACAGTGGATCTGTTCTTTAAAGCACTGCTTCCTTTAGGAATGTTAGACACATCCTGAAGTGCCTTCCTCTCAGGTTTTGCTGATGATTTCAGCGGTTTGGCAATTGGTGGATCAACCCTGTTTCCTGAAAATGTGGATCAAACATGTTGGTTAAATGTTTCAGGAAACTCCCTAGTCACAAAATAGTTTTCAGGGAAAACAATCTCACCTTTATGTAGCTGCATGTTCTCATTAAGTAAAACAGCTGATGTAGCTCGGAAAGCCATGACCGGAAGAAAGGTTTCTTTTTCTACCTCGATGAAAACCTGACTGGATTTAAATTGATTGGTAAGGGCGAGATACTCAGAATATAGAAATACTAAAAAGCAACTCCCTGCACTATAAAGATGTAGAGAAACTGAAAAAATATTTCGAAAATGTGCTAAGTAGATGCTAATTTAAGACAGACTGAACATTTCAAACGAATTAACTAACAGGAAAAGCACAACTGCTGCAGAGTTGCATTACATCTTACAGAGATAGATTCGACAATTTGATGTAGCAAAAGTTATACCTGGTGGCAGAGCAATCTAACACAGATTACATTACAGCACTTCCCATGGGGAAGCTTTAAGGGTTATCATCACGCTTTGACCAGTGCCAGCCTCTAGTCTAGATTAGTTGAAACTCTTAGCCCTAGAACACCAAAATGTGCATTTCATCTAGAAAATCAGGCAATATCACACTGCAACTTTACATAAATAGCCTATAACAAACTAACAACAGAAGGATCTTTTTTTGGCTTCCCTAATTGTTATAGGATTATCATACCCAAATTATAAATGGATTCCAACTGACAGGTGATAGATCTGAACAATAATATATTATCAAAATGCAGAACTTGCAAAGCATACTAGCATGAATCAAGTTATCACTCTTCACTCACAGAACAGCAAGAGACTAGGACCACAAGAGATGGAATCCGGTGCTAATTGAAGAGGACACATATTCAGTCAATATAGGAGGAAGTTGTGAGTGCTAGAAAACAGGGAAAAGTAACAATTCTATGGAAAAGCATGCATCTTTCTCAAATTATCATAGAAATCGACAAGTAAATTAGAAGTATCAAGTATGCTATCACAAACTAACTTACATAACAAGATCTATAAACCATGAGCCACACAAAAAAATCTTGCACAAATTTTGATTGAAATGCACATTCAGGCACTCAACATGCCTGCTGAAATGCATATATATGTAGTACAAATACATCTGCGAGCCCATGCTATAATGCTCCATAATTGTCACCAATAGATGGTAAATAAAATTTGGATTATCTCTGAAACATCCACTCCTGATAGCGCAATTATATACAGAGGTGGTAACTGAATCAACCGAAACTGTCTTTTCCTCCAATTGGTCCAGTACTCCAGTCAGGTAAATAATTGATAGATAATGTTTGTTTGATTATTTTCTCTAGTACCCTCCTAGTCCCTTTTCTTTAAGAGACTACTTAAAGCAATAGAATAGCCGTGTATAATCACACCCAACTGCAGACAGCTTACTTTAGCAATATAAAATAGTGTATTACTGTATTAACTACCAAATAATGCACCTACTTGAACCCAGATAAGATGGCAAACAAATGGAACTACACCATGTGAGGATAATCCAGACCAAAAACAATAGGAGTGATCGTCACATAAAATAAAATTCCAGTGACCATGCTTTCCTCCAACAGGCATCAAGTGCTTTTTATTTGGTATTGCTAGAGTGCCTATGAACTGCTCACCCCAAGCACAATCAACATCTGATATTTTTAGTCTGAAACTGTTTTATGAATCACGAGGTTCAACTGTGAGGCTCACTACATTGTAAACCACTAACATTTGCATTGGAAATACAGTGCCACATCAACTATCGAGGCCTAAAATTTCGCTGTTCGACATTGATGTCCTTGCTTAATTCGATAGAAGATTTAACTTTCTCACTGCACCAAGTACAGAAGTCCTGAAATTCAAACCTAATCCGTGCAGATATTAAACCGTAAGAGGGGAAAGAATTCACCAAGAAGACACCGAGGGCTCAGATAAGAAGAATGAAGGAAAGAACACACACCTTTTTAGATCTGATGCTCCCAGATCCAATTGATTTAGGTTGTCTTCTCCTCCAAACCCTTCTTCTTCTTGTAGAGCTTCTCTGTAACTAAGAATCCCCGTGAAATCAAGAACACATGCCATGGTTAGGGCTTGTAGAAAAGGTTATATGGGAATGGTGGGTCCTCACCGTCGAGGATGCGGCAGAAGCAGTTGTAGCCGCCGGCGGCGTGTGGAGCGCGGGAGGCGATTGACGAGCCAAGTGGAGAGCAAAAAGTCCGCGAGCAGAGCAAAAAGTTGACGCCGGGAGTTGGACGTTCTACAGCCCGTATCCAACCCCGCTGCTACCAACCAAACAGCACCTCAGTGCGAAGTCGAATCGATGCAAGCCAAGAAGCAGTAGGGTTTACCAGCGCAGGAGAGAAGTCGATCGGCCCGTTCTATCTCAACTCAACTCCGCTCCGGGACGCAGAGCAAGGAGGACGCGACTCCACTCCGGGAGGACGCAGCAGCAAGGAGGACGCGGACCGGAAGAGAAAGGGACGACCTCTCGGTAGCCGTTGCGCTCGGTGTAAGGCCGTGCGCGGGAGTTGTGGCGTTACCGGCGGGTACCTCGGCGGATTTGGGGCGGCGACCGGCGAGAGGGGAGACGACAGGGGAGGCAACGGTCGGATTTTGGGTCGGTGGATTGCGCTTGTCTTTCTGACGGGGACATCAAGGTGTTTTTTTTTTTTTTGAGCAACGACGGGGACATCAAAGGTGGCAAGGCCTTTTAAGCTCCGTCGCAGACCAGCCCACCGGAGAATCCGCTCAGCCCAATAGTGCTGGGCCCACTTCCCAGATCCCTGGAGCCGTCCAGTACCGTTCGGCCCACTTCCCGAGACCGTAAAAGGTGTTTGCTATAACGATGACTTATGACGAACGTGTCGTGGCTTGGCATTTTGACACAAAAGATGTGCAGTCAGCCTACCATGTGTTGGAGGATGCAATGGAGACCTCCTCCTGTTCATGATCCGACAATGGTGTGCCATCAATTTGGAAGAGACTACAAAAACTCAATTGTCAGCCGAAATTGCGCCTTTTTATATGGAGACGGGCACACAATAGCCTTCCTCTGAAAATAAAGATGAGCCGGAATATCGATTTGAAAACAAAATTTCATGCTTTCAATATGATGAAGATGGATTTGAATACAAGATGTCACGTGTGCTTTCAATTTGATGAAGATGGCGGGTACCACTAGAAATGTAAATATATCCGTCACTATTGGAATGAATTAGCACCATTAAAATGGTTATTCATGTTATGAGATGAGATATATGTGCTGAAAACCTCTGTTCGCCTAAAAGTGTACACACCGTTTAAACGCTATATAGTGGTACACCTTTTTTGTTTAATCAATTGTTTTTATCGTTTAAACGGCCGTTTTGCCCATTTAAACACCCATTTTGCCTGAATAATGGGCTAAACAGCAAGTGACCGATTGTTTACCGTTTAGCATTTAGAATAACATGGCTAAAAACTAGCACCGTCAACCTTAGAGCTAGTAACTAGCTCATACTTTCTGAGGGTACCCTAATTATATTGCTGTTCTTGGCAATCTTTTCATTTTATGTCATGCTTATTAATAGTCGGTTTTACTTTTCTATTACTGTTATACATCAATTATCAATCCATTAAACCGAGAATAAAACGGATCGAGCTCAGTGATTATTTAAAAACACAGAAACTTGGGTTTTCAATGATTTGATATTGCGATGTACCTCAAAAGGGCTACTAAGATCACTGCGCATTATAATAGTAAAAGAGTGACAGGCTCACATAGCTCCTGAATTTTGCATTGTACATCATCCGATATTCATTGCCAATTTGCCATCTAACATTAGCTTCCATATTGTAACTGAAAATTTTAATAATCCTGAAAAGTACGCAAAGTGCCGACCCTGTACCCTCCTATCATTTAGGGCCTACACTCCCAAAATTCCCCTAGGCTATAGATTAGATTGCAACTATGACAAAACAAATCATGATCAGTATGTACTACCAAGTTTGCCAACAAAAAGGATTCTAGTCACGCTTTTTCTCCAAGTTTGCAACAGCCTGTTTCTGGCGCTTCTCCCACGCCGGCATCTTCCCTGGGAACACCCATCGCAGGAAACGCTCCCATCCGTAGCAGCCACAAAACATTAGAATAGCCCACAACATCAATTTGCCACGCATTCCCTCTGGCAAGGGCTCAAGCTTCATGTAGTCATTCAAATCCCTGAACATATCTGATGTGATGACTGTGAAGAAAGCAACTGCTCCATACAATGCATACTTGAAGGGCTTGTTCTCGGATATGCTCTGGTTAAATGGGTGGCCCATGTAGTTTACAGCAAAGGTTGCCACCTGGATCATCATGTTCACCATGTATGAAACTGTATTCACCAGGTTTGGATGGAAATCTGAATCTGGCTCAATGCATTCCTCTGGCATATGCTTTGATGCTTCATTGACAGCTGTGATAAGGAAGAATATGTGCATGGCGAACTGGCCAAGAATGGAGAGCAGAACGTATGCACAGAATATGTTAGGGTGAGGCCGCTCTGCAGACAGTGTTTGGAGTGGCCGAGCATGGGAGATGAAGAGGAAGAAGGCTGCAGTAAAGACACCACTGATTGTAGCCTGAACATCACCCAGTTTGACACCATCCAGGTACATGACACTGAGAACGTAAGCCGTTGCAAGGCAATTGAGTCCAAGAATCTTGAACATTTGAAGTGTAGTGACTAGCGTGCTTCTCCCCTGACGGATGATGTCAAGAGTAGGGGCAACAGAGGCATGCTTTGCTGTGAAAGGTGAAGCCATAGAAGCATCACCAAGCTTAACAATTGGTGCTGAACGGCCATCACTTTCATCATTCATTTCATCCAACATTTTCTGCAGTTTTTCTCGCTGCCTCTCAGCAGCAGTCATGGGGCGGCTGCTCGATGCTTTAGCAGAACTATTAGCTGCCGGAGTCACTTGTGATGATGCTTCATTAGCAGGCTTCTGTTTTTTCGATTTCCCAGATTTATTTTCAGCTTTGGATTTTGAGTTGACTTTCTGAACTGGTTCAGCATTCAAAAGAGCTATGCCAACATGTGCCTGAAATTTATTTAAAAGATAATGAAATGAATGGCAAAAACAATGATATGGTAAGGTGGTTAACAAGAGTCCTACATTTCAGTAAACAAATTCAGTGTCAGTAGAAAAATAACAGGCCTAACAAAAGCAATGTAGAATATACAGTTGCCTGAGGTTCAGAAATTCTAAAATTATTATCATTCAAGTGGTTCGCTATCACCATATTACAGTTATGACTTCAAACAGGTAATGGAAAGAACAAAACGCCAGGCTGATATTGGTCAATTTGCATATCAGTATTCAGTAGCATGGACCTCTGCGACTGCAACTAATAGTTGTTGGCTCAAACTTCTTCCATATGTGCCATAATTCTAGCATAAGTACAAGCCACCTCTTAAGAAAGTGTAAAGAATGTCCAATTACATTCTATAATATCACATAATAGGTGAGAAGTATTACCATGACGCCCTTAACTAATAAAACAAGAAAAAATGAATATAAGGCACAAATTGCAGTGAAAAGTCTCTACACAATCAGTCAATAAAAACTTTCAGGATCAATGCAATAATTGTAATGGTGACAAATAAAATGCCTGTGTGGAATAAGGTCATAGCAACCAGAGTAAGAGTAGTTTTCTATGTAAATTGAGCAAAACTAAGTGCGATACAGGACAGGTAATCACCTGCTTCAGTGCACCAACATCATTGGTTCCATCTCCACACATCAGTGTCACCCTCCCAACACTTTTGAATGTAGTCAGTACAAGTTCTTTTTGTTCTGGAGCAACACGTGAAAAAACCTAAAAGAATGACAATTAAAAATATAATAACCGCTAAGCATACAAATGAAAGCTTTCATATTTTGTACAATCTGTTCACACATACCTTCACATAAGGGATAACCTGGAGAACAGCCTCAGTACTCTGAAGCATTTCAAAACAGTCCCCATTAATACAAAGGTCATGAGATTCTGATAACATTGCAACCTCCACAGCACTGCAAACAGCATAAACACGATATCAAATCAAAAGGACACAAACAAGCCACAAACTGTATATGGTAAAAATGCCAGAAGAGATGCTAAACAACAGACTTAATATATCAACACTAAGTCTCAGAGATTAACAAGACAAGAAATTGTATTATTTGTTTTTTTTTTCCACAACGGTAATAACAGAATTTCATTACGATAGTAACGAAATTACAGAGTTTAGAACGTAGCAAACAGAATGAAAAGTAAAGACTAATGACCGCCCTGATGCTGCTCACCCAGGGAACAGCCATCAGGAGAAACAACCAACCCAAACGCAGTGCAAACTACTATGATAATATTTGTTAGCTTGAGGAAATGCTTGTAATAATAATAATTTTCCTGGACAAATGGGACACAATTATATCTTTATATAAAAACTTAATCTCCAGAACACAATGTATGTGGCATAGACCAGATGATAAAACAAGCAACATAATATTTGTTGCCAAGAGAGAGATCAGACTACTCTGCCTCTCGCACTGGAACAGGGTAAAGATTTGCCAGGCAAGAAAACAAGGTACGACGAGCTCAACACAAAAGACTCAGTGAAGATAAGCACTCTATATAGACAGTTACCTGTATGGAGCTCTATCGGTTTCATCTGGCGAAACCCACTCAAAACCACCAGTCTTCATCCGTGTCAAGATCAAAACAGGTTTGGAAGATATATGTACTTGGCTAGCAACATGGCAGGCAGTCAGTGCTTGGTCTCCGGTGATCATGACCTAATAACATCAGCGAGCCAATAAGTACATTAGTCAAACAAAACAGAAATAGCATTACAAATTTTCAAAGGTTGCTGCTACAAGTACACTAACATGTCTGCTAGCCTTGGGCAATGTACTTGTATATGTATGATGTATCACATTACTGGCATGAAAATAAGTTTCCAGAACAGCTGAATTTATTACTAACAAACGGTTACAAGATAAATAGGAGGATATACCAAGTCATGGGAAGATTGTCCCAGTTCTTGTAAGACAGCACCGGAGTCGCTCCTTATAGGACAGTTGAAGACCTATGTCCACCAATCCAACACAGCCACATAATTAAGATAAACATGTCATCCAATGTAACTAAGATAATTTTGAGGGAAAAAAGATGCATAAGAGGAAGATTACATACCGCAAAACCAGCAAATGTTAGGTCACTCTCTACTTGATCCCTTTCCAAACTTCTAGCTTCACTAACCTGTTATTTAAACACCAAGAGGTCAAACAAATCTAACCTGATACACTTTTCGTATAAAAACAAACAAAAAGATATGAACAAATGCAATAGCTGCCAAATTCAATGGATAATAAGTTATACGTATGCAGATAACAAACTCTGTTTGAAAGTTTTGAGTAAATAAATAAGTTAATGAAATATGCTTCATGAAATCTAACGTCTAGACCCCCAAGCCAGTGAATAAAAAATCAAGGAAATGAATTTTATTTCAAAATACATCATTATCTGACCTTTCAAGAATAAATTAGCTCAGTATGAATGATATCATGTGCACAAATCAAAACATATCAAATAGCATATAAAGATCACAATTATGATATTCATATAATGATTCATTTGCTAGGATTAACTTATATCCCATTTTTGTACAGCAACAATTCTTTGAACAGCAACCTTTCAACTAGCACATCAGCACTATCAAAGTTAATAAAAAAAACACAGAATTCAAATTTCCAGTAAATATTCCAAGTATCACATCAGCATGTGAAGTATCATTTGATTATCACAAAACAAAAATGTTGGTACAGTTAGAATTTGGATGGTCCCTTTGCATTAATCAAAAAGTTCTGTGCTTTGTTCAGGCTCGGGGAATTTATAATTCCATTGGATCATGCCACAAGCTGCATCAATGTGGAGTGTCATTGGATTATTCACAACTACAATGCTGGGACCAGTAAGAACTTGGACTGTCCCTTTGCATCAAAGAATCAAGAAGTTTTCTGCTTTCTTCTGGCACAGGACTTTTGTGGAAGTACATTGACAAAAGAATAACAGAATAGAAGAGAATGGATATAGGCAAAAGACATGATTAATATCAACAGAAACTTACAGGCATCTCAGGAAGCAATTTGTATGCAAGAGCCAAGACCCGAGAACCTTGTCGTGTGTATTTCTTATATGTCTCCACATATGCAGCAGGTAAATCAACTAATCTCTCTTGGATGGTCTCTGGTGCACCCTGAAGATCACAAGTATAAGACACATGGATATATCTAGAAAAAGAAGAACAAATTAAACAAGATCTTGGAAGGAGTTAAAAGTTATCTCACAGGACCATCAACTAGAGAAACAATTTGACTGACAGATTCTTATAGACTGGAAAAGAAAAAAAACCATGCCTTCTAGCTTTCCAAATTATGAAACTCAACAAATATTGTTATTTTACTTTTTTTTCAGCTACAATATTCTCTCATTTAACTGTGGTAGGAAGGAAGGTACTGCACATGACTACTGAATAACAGCTATTCTAATGAAGATTGATCCAACCATAGTTTCAAATGGAGCATTAGTTGCATCACTAGTTCACTGAGGTCCCTATGTTATTGACATTTTTCTGAAGACTTGATATTGCCGTTTTGGGAAAATTCTAGAAAATGATTTCCTTCAGTTAGCAGAAACAAAAAGTGGGGCTCCCATGGTGACTTCACTTAACAAATTTAGTTTTTTATATAAGGCGAATACAGATAATAAATATACAAAAAATAATAAGTCACTCTAATAAAGAGTACACAGGCAATTTGAGATAAGACTTTTCAAAGATTTGCTCAAACTGCAGATGAACAAGATGAACTCAGCTTTCAACTTTAAATAGATCATGTGGATGAATGTTAGGGATCATAGAAGAGATATCTGCTGTCAATATAGATCTGATGAAATATTCTGCCTTTTTCGGGAACAACGGTATGGACTACAAAGAATTGTCTTCTGATTTGCTCTAAACCTCAAGCGGTAAATATTCAATGTATCAAAACCCTATGAAGATCATTTTGGTTCCTCCAAGGTATAGATGTCTTGGAACTACATTTCATTATATTAAAAAGAAAATACTATGTTTCATTATGTTACAAGCAGATACTATGTTCATCATGATACAACTATGATCACATTAACATCCAAGGCCAAAAGATGTTTCTTAACTATCCCAAATAGGAGCCCTATATTAACAAGGGCGGAGTAACAACTTGTGTAAAACCATGAGACCCAAATTTCATTGGATGTCTCAGAATTCTTACCTTAATGAAAGCGTAAAATTTCTCCTGAATACGGACAACAACAGACATTCTCTTCAAGTGAGAAGCAAAATGGTACCTGTGCACGATCTGTACAGGTTGACCACCAGGCCTGCGATGAAAAAAAAAAAGACATGAATTAACACATATACAATTTAATACCTTATGCTCACAATGGAGCAGGAAAATCAGTAATAACTAATAAGGACCCAAAATATTCTTTCCTGGGGACACTTGATCATAAGCTCACTTGCTTACATATTTATGCAGGTTAATACATATGACAGCTTACTTTTTAGACATGGCCTTCTCATCAGATGTGTAGATCCAGTCTATGCCCTTTATAGCAGCCTTTTCGAGGGGATCACCAACCTTTATTAAGATGAAAGATACCATCAAACTTTTTCACGGTTACTAAATTATATGTCAGACCTTCTAAAAATAAGTTAGTTATTAGATAATTGCACACGACATACCAGCTTGTTGTCAACAAATACCAATGCATGGCAACTGGAAAGCACTTCTTGAGTTCGGAGGGGCAGCTTATTTGCATCAGATATTAACTCATCATCACCTTCCAAAGTAACAACACCTTGGAATTCCTGAAACACAGGGTTTGTCATCCCCCCTCCATCCCCTCTCTTATTGAACAAGGAAATAAACTAAACATATAATTTACCATATCATCTGATGTCAGAGTCCCTGTCTTATCGAAGCAGCATATGTCAACCTGATCAACAAAAAACTCTTGATAAGCTTGAAAAGAAAGGAGAATCAAAGACTCATAAGGTTTCCTTACTAACCTTCCCAGCAAACGGTATTCTGAATGGCTCTGTACAGAAAATACCACGCCGAGCCAATGCAATTAAAGACGTGTTGACTGCTATGGAGAGCTCCATTGGCAATTCCGAGGTATCACAGAAGTAATAATCAATGAACAACTCAACAAAAGTTTATATCTACTCCTTGTTGGATCCTCTAGTCCCTATACACACAGATAAAACAACAGTTCAATAGAAGACATGAGGCAAAATGAACTAAAGAATAGGATAAAAAAATAATGATTCACTCTAGATAATATAGTTTCTGGTATTACCTTCATAAGCACATAACCGACGCAATAATTGCAAAAAAAGAGCAAAAAGAGTATAAACAGGCCACTTTCCTTATTATTTGCAGTAACCTGTTATTTTCATTAAAATGCAGGCATCAGATTTTCATGACTTCAGATAATATACTTTCATTACTGAAGAAAAAGATGTTACCCTCTCAGTTGAAAATAAGATAGTCCTCATCAATTTCCCTTGGCTAGTCTCAAATCCAGTCCTCAATACAAAAGCTAGACAGCCACCATCAGGTGCTCGAAGATTTACAGACTACAAAAATAAACATGTCAGCAACGGAATCAGGCAGACAGGCTCAGGAGATGTATCTACCTTATCTGCAGTGTGTTGCAATACTTTAGTGCCACCAAATAGTATATGGTTCTTATCCCGCTTTATAGATAGCATATCCTCAGGACCACGTCCAGCAATTGAAACCTATCATAAATGTGGTCAGAGCCTCTAAAAGAACAAATAATTATGCAGTCAGGGCATAAGAATAGGAACAAGTTAGTGGATAGAGTTTTGGCTACGATAAAAACACAGATGCTATTGAAGCATACTGTTATTTCATCCACTTCTAGCCATAATGATTGAAATATTGATAGATATACAAAATGAACTAAGTTTTAAGCTTGGTTATTCTATGGAACCGATGCCCTCTGGTAATATGATTGCAAATTTTAGTAGTTTCATGAAAAGCATTGGTTTTTAGTTTAAGATCTAAGCATATTTGACTGTAGTTGTAATGGATTCAAACAAAATGTGCAACACAGAATGGCATACTGTTGTCCTGATTGTTTGACATTTAGTATCAGTATCTTTAAGCATGAATTTGAGTTTGTACAGCGATCATGTGGCAGTAGCACATTGAAATGACATTACAGTTGATTGGTACTACTGAATCACTTGATCTAACTGTTCGTCTTTGTTGTAATAGTCCAGTAAATGACTCTTCAGTTCCAACTGATAAACTAGCGTGGCAACGAGAATGCATTTTTGAAAGCAGTCACAATGAAACTATTTTTTTTCTAATTAAATACATCCAAGGGAAAACAAAAGAAAACCTTCCACTGTGGAGTAGATTCTCCTGTAAGAATAGCTTCGTTTACTATTGCAGACCCAGCTAACAATAGCATATCTGCTGGTACTGATCTATCTTCACCGCTAGTTGAGCGGCCTATTGACACAATATCTCCTGGTAGTAGTTCAGTTCCAGGGATTTTAACCCATCTGAACAAAGAACATGCAATTAGGATGGGATATATGCTGAAACAGAAAAAACTTAAATGAAATGGAGGATCCATAGTCCATACTTTCCGCATCTATATGTCAACACAATCTGGCTATCAACTTTCACACGTCTTAGCTCAGTCAATGTCTTCAGCCTATTCTTTGCCATAGTAGACTCAAAAAGGAAAAGCATGAAAAGTGTAAACAAACTGTAGTACCAATACTCATCCAGGCACCAAAGAGCAACACAAAAACCTGCATAAAGAAGTCGTCATTAAAGATATATAAGTGAGTTTACTAAGTATTGAGATAAAAAAAATAACCTGGAAAACAAAAAATGGTTCCATGATTTGCTCCTTCATTAATTTCTGAAATGTGGGCTGTGGATACTCGAATCTGGAGAGAACAATAAATATTGTCAGACACATGCCAGACAGATTAATATGGTAAAAAAGATCTATTATGTTCAATTTGATGAAAAATCACTAGTACATTGGTTATTTGACTTAAGTCACAAAGATCCAGAGGCACCCACGCCCACTATCCATAATGAAATTCCCTAGGCATATAATAATGTTCTTACTTTAGTTCTACTAATAGATCATCCCTGCGGCATATATTCCTCTATTTAGTATTCATAATTTGGAATTAAATAAGGTGCATGTTGCAGATAGTACTGCATCCTCCCACCGGTGTAGTCACAAATACATGTCGTTTTGGACAGTAGCATGGCCTCCAGGGCTTTTTAAATATTTGCCATCGTTACGGTTGGCACTGCTTCAGTTGCCACCGTTGGAATGGCAATTAAAAATTTGCCACAGAACAATAGACAGTGCTATATATTTGCCACTTTGGATGACGTGGCAAGCCAACTTGCTCTGCCAGCGTGTACAGGTCGTGGGAAATGACCCTTGTGCCCTTGCCTGATCTCTTTCAGCCTATCTCCTCTCTCTCGCTGTCTCACTTCCATGTGGACCCTACTTGTCATCATCTACTTCCCGACGGCTTCCACCTTTCGTACATCACGCACGGCAGGGCGGACACGCGTGGCTGGCCAGCGGGCGACGGCAACGCAGCACGGGCACGCCAGGGTGAGTGCGCGCGTGGCTGGCCCTCGGTGGCGGCGGCGGCAGCAGGGCAAGTGCACGGGGGGCCGGCCTTTGCGGCGACGGGCGGCGCAGCATGGGCGCGGGGCGAGGCAGGTGCGCTGGGGGCTGGCCTAGCGCACCGCCTGCGTCATGCGCTTCCGGCATGGCCTAGGCACCGCTGAATCTCGGGGTGGGCGAGCGGGCACACACGCCGGCAGTGGGAGCTTGTTGCGCGCATGGAGCTCGTCCACCAGGTTCGTGCGTTGCTGGTGTCATTTGTGCTCGGCACGATGGGCGGCAAGAAGGTGGCTATGCTGGGGTTCGCGTGCGTCGGTGACACAAGGGAGACGCCGGCCATGGACATGTGCCGAGGAGTTGTAGATGCTTCTCACACTCGAGGCCGGCCATGCTCAGATCCTGCTCGACGACTGGAGCAGCAGCATGCTTGGAAACGCAGGAGCTAGGACTCAGTGGCTTGGGTATGGGGGCTCTCGGTCGGGGCCTTGTCCTGCCGGGCCGGCGGTACACGGCAGGGCAGGCTGCGCCCACGGCACCCGACGGCGGTGCTGTGCCTGCAGCAGCTAGTGCGCCGGGCGCGCCTTCGAGGCCAGGGCGCAGCGTGCGGAGGTTGCGGCTAGCGCGACGCTCGGAGCTTCGCGGCCATGGCCATGGAGTGGCAAGGTGGCAGCGGCAACTCTGCAGTGCACAAGCGGCATGAGACGCCATGGCCGAGGCTCGCTGCACGGGCGCGAATGGTGGGGGCATGCAGCGGGGTCAGAGCTGGCAGGCGGAGGTGGGAGGGAGAGCAGAACAGGGAAGATGGAAGAAAGAGAGAGAAGGGGCTAGCTGGAGGTTGGGGATGGACCCGACAGGTGGGGTCCACCTGTCTGTGGGAGAGAAAGCGGAAGATGGGGACCACCTGGCAGAGAGGAGGATGAGACAGGGGCAAGACGGTCATTTCCATGCCAGATCCACGCTGGCAGGCTGCCCTCCGCTGCCACGTCGACAAAAGTGGTAAAAATTTAACAATAGAACTATTCATGTGGCAAAAATTTAATTGCCATTCTAACGGTGGCAACTGAAGCAGTGCCAACCGTAACGATGGCAAATACTTAAAAAGCCCTCCAAAATGCAGTGATCACTAAAACATATGACCTCCAGTCACCCAAAATAAAATGTTTAGGACAAGATTTGGTCAAACCTAAACCATATACATTAATAAATACTCCCTCCATTCCAAATTGTAAGACGTTTTGGGCATAGTGCATATCTAAGTAAACAGCAAAAGCTGTTTATCTAGAAAAGGTCAAAATGTCTTACAATTTGGAATGGAGGGAGTAATACATTATTTTATTTGGCAGTGTAAGATATATGTGCCTATTTGTAATCCAGATGTTTGTAAAATATCTTAAATTTGAAGGATTTCAAGAATATACTATGGTTAAAATATACATGATGAAGACCATGCAAAGTCAAATGTGTCAAGTATTTGTGATCAGAGGTGGTATCATATTACATGCACAAAAAACAAAACTGTACTTATTGCCAACACCCTTTCCGTGGGAGTCCAATCTGAACACTCAGAATATTTATAGCCAAAAGAAGTGGCGGACCCAGGAATTGAAAATTGGGTGTACAGACTACATAGATACACATACAGAACTAAACCATTGTGGCATACTCTCTCCGTCCCATAGAGTTTGTTACTTCAAAAGCGTGTCTTAGGGGGGGCATGGTTTTTTAACGACAAATTCCATGGGACAGAGGGAGTATGTAAAACTAAATGTCAGTCAATTTAAAGCAAACAGTACTAGAGCAGAGTACATTAGTACAATTAATTAATACATACAGTATTTGTGAAGTCTCAACTAACAAGGAAACATTATAAATTTATTCGACGAGACCGCTTTTGGAATCTAAAGATGATATCTTTATCAGCAACACGTAGAAAAAATTGCTTCTCAATGAATGTAACTAAGCAATCATTCAAGTACCGATCCCCCATGCTATTTCTTAGCTTGTTCTTTATGAAGTTCATCACTGAAAATGCTCTTTCAACACTTGCAGTTGCAATCGGTAGCAATATCTCTAATTTCAGAAGCTTGTAGACACATGTGTGTAAGATATGCTTATTTGTTTTAACAAGCAAAACTGAAAACTCGGCAATGCATTTCACTGTTGCCGCTGCGTCTGCGTCTGCGTATGGTTACGACCGGCTTGGCCGCTTGGGGGCAGATATGGCAGTCAGGGGCGAGCGCTGAAGGCGCCGTCACGGCCGAGCAGAGGCGGCATCGCTCCATGTTGGCTGGTTCCATCCGTGAGTTTGTTTCTTGGGCTAGCAGGCCGGCCCAGCTGGATGGTGGACGGGAGGAGGCAAGAAACGTGGGCTTTTTATTCTTACTTAGATCAAATATACAGAGTTTGGTCTACTTATAAGTATAATATACATGTATATGCATAGTACCTTTAATTTTTTTTCAAAATTATTGGGTGTACATCTGTACACCCATGTCCATGTACTGCGTCCGCCAGTGGCCAAAAGTTGGATAGCAAGTATGTCCCAAAAGGACAAGAGTTTGTGATCAGACGAAGGGCCTGTTTGATACACATGGCTAATTACTAGTTGGGGCTAAAAATTTGCCCAAATTAGTTGTGATTGGCTAGCTAGTTGGCTAAAAACTAGTTGAAGACTTGGCCAAAAAAAAAAAAAAAAAAAAAAAAAAAAAAAAAAAAAAACACCTATTAGCCCTCCTGTTTGGATGCACTAGCGCTGATTTGGGCTGATTTTTAGGTAGCTAGCAATTAGCCCTTGTATCCAAACAGGCCCTAAGTATGCACAAATCTCTTCAGTCACTCGTCTACTCTTTTAAACCTAGTCAACAATTGAATGACCTGTTATAGTACAAGTCGACTTTGGATTACATGTGAAATAAATATGCAGCACAGATCAGCAACACTCATCCACTCTCGTAGTGGGTTCCCCGTAGGTTGAATTGTGAATTTCCTTCAGGTAGTGCTGGATGGAGCAAATGCTAATATCCAATTGGGCATTGTTTAGACATTAACCTTACATTAAGTTCAGCCTTACCCTCTTAAACTACATGTGTGCTTCTTGTGTTCGATCTATGCAATTCTTGATTATATAGCTATCAATAAAAAGTTATGTAGCTCAACAACTGAAAGCACAGTACGAAATAGGGAGGGTAGGAGAGATGCAGCTTACACGTTTCTACCCCACTTATCCACAGCAGCGCTAATCTTGGCCTCAGTTCCATAACCAGTGCCCTTGGCATAATGACCGAGCAACTCCTTCGTTGGGTACCGGAGTTTTAAAAAGTTATCTTTCTCCGCCGAGTAGATGAACCTCTGCTTCCGAAAATCAAAGTATATCTCCTCTGTCTCCCCTGCAGCCGAAGTTGAGGCCACCTAAACAAACACTCAAACAACACACTCAGCAACCCCAAGAGAGAGCTGAAGGCACAACAAGCTCTCAGGGGGGAAAAGGGATTTTGAACTCACATCTCTCTGTATGTGCAGGGGTACAATCTCCTTTGATCCCGAGAATTTAGCCGGAGTCACCTTACATGCGTTAGCGGCACGGATATCCTTGACCTGAAATATCGCCAAGCTCAAGCCGTTCAGCCCTAAAATCTAAAGAGCTCAAACAGATATGGATAATGCTGACTAGATGGGTTAATAATTGAGAGGCGACTCGCCTTGGAGTACCCGACAAAGGCCCGGAAATCGACGGACCAGGCGGTGAAGAGGAAAGCGAGGATGTGAGCAGCGGACAGCGCGGCAAGGACGATGAGAGCGTCGGTGAAGTCGAGCGCCGGGACGGCGAGCAGCAGCCAGAGCGCGTAGAGCACAAGGAAGGGCCAGAAGTCGAGGCGCGACGCCCAGTGCCGCCGCCGCAGCAGGTCCACGCCTTGCACCGACTTGCCGTTCATCTCGAACCGCGCCATGCCGGTGCCGCGGCCACCCGGATCGGGGAGCGCTGCGGAACCACCGAGAATCTCAGATCGGGTCCTGATGTGGACCAAAGAGGTGACAGAAGTGGAGATTTGGGGAGGGTTTACCGACTCGGCTCGACGGGACTCGACCGGCAGCGACAACCGGCGGTGGAGGGCGGGCGGCGGCCGCGACCGACGCGAGGGCTTTTGTCGCCGCTGCTACTTCGCTTCGTGGTTCTACTCTCCGTCTCCGTCCTCCGCCTCGTCTTCAGTGGTTTTACGATGTGGAATCCCCACACGATCTGAATTCTCGAGAGACTTTTCCTTTTCGTTTTCCTTTCGTAATTTAAGCAAAGTTCGTGCCAACTGACAAGCAAAAAAACAGGTGAATTCGAGAGAAACTGAACGGTGTTGATGAAGATGCTAAAGTTAAAGTATATATAATAGTACTACTACTTTAAATTAATTTTATTATATAGATATAGCTACTCCCAATATGATGTTTTAGTTTTCTAAATACATTACACAATGTATATCTAATTATATAGAAAAATATATAAAATCTAGAAAACCTAAAATATTTTTATACTTTGGAACAGAGTAGTAAGCATGATGCATATTCACCATTCACAATTTATTCAAACGATCGTGTCATATGTTTCGATTCACCTAATAATCGGATTTTTTTTATGTACTTGAATGTTTATAGCAGATTCACACGTCGTTTCTTATATCTAGACTGGTTACATATATTTATGTAAGTAACCAAAAAAAATTATTCACTCATACCCTATTTAGATCCTCCATCTAAACTTTAGAGCACTTTAGCTTAATTTTAAGATCTAAAATTTAATGTAAGGTGGGCTAAAGTTTAGAGCTAACTTTATACCACCCATTTGAAGTCTTTAGTACTAAAATTTAGATTACAGGAGGAAATCTAAACATATCCTAAACATTACGGTTGTTGGATGTGGGATGGTAGCATAGATGGTATGGAGGTGACGCGAGGAAACCAATGCAAGAAAGTTATAGCACCGTAACGACACATGTGGGCCTCGTTGGAGGATGAAATGATATAGAGAACAACTTTTATTCAAATAGCTCTCCAAGTGATGATGATATAGAGAACGAAGGATCCTGTTCCTAAAAACACAAAACCACTGTCGCATGAAGAATCCGGCACACTTAGCCTACCCCCTCCAACCATCGTAGACTCCTAGTCAACCAATAGCCACAACCAATTGTCGACAACCAGCCTAGAACTAGCCATGACTAACCGTAACCATGCAAGCTAGGCTAGTGGCGTTTGCGGACGAGGGCAGTGGCTAGAGGTGAGGCCTCCGAACATGGCTAAGACATGCCAGGAAGAGGCTAGGGTAGAGAGAAGGGCGACAACAATTGATTTTTACCTTTTCTAGGGTGGTAGAGGCAATGATGAGCTTTCCGATTGTTGGAATCTCCTAGTTCACAGAAGGGGCGAAGACAAAGAGGCGAAGACAAAGAGATGTGACACAAATTCTTTTTACTTGGATTAGATGTCACTTCCATAGTGTATCTCTTTTCACATTATCGAGCGAGTTCTCCTAAGTGTGAAAAAGATTATGAGTGGAAATAAAGAGTTATTGGATAAAAGTTTTTTAGTGTACCAAAAAAAACCAGAGGGATTTGAAGATGCACAAATAAAAGGCTAAAAATTAATAGCTACTCCCTCCCTTCAAATTTTTAAGTTGTTATGCTTTTTTAAAAAAAAAATTATAGTTCTTATAGCTTTTATTATTATATTCTAGACATAACCTATATTTAAATGTATAGTAAAATTATATATCTAAAAAATCAAAATAATTCAAAAAATATGGGTTGTCTAATTCGCGAGTAGTCGGCTAAATAAAAGCCTAGGGAGCCCCATACTTATGGTAGTCATTTAATGCTCCTTGGAGCGATTTCGGTGGACTACGTAAAAATCTTCTTCTTAATACAAAGATGCGTAAGTTTTTTGCGTATTCGAAAAAAGTAAACAATTTATAATTTGGATCAGAGGAGTAGCTGCTAACCCATTAGACCCAACAGCTTTGCACCGCTAGCAAGCTAATTTGCTTTGAGTAAAGCAAAGCTATCCTTTTCGCCTAGAAAGAAGATACGAGTGATGAAGCAAAGAGTTAGCCAGTCTTGTAAATTTTTGATGTGTTTGGATTCAGTGGAAGAAGTTTAGTCCGTGTTATATATGATGTTCTATGAGTATCGCATGGGGTGTTTAGATGCTAATAAAAAATTAAATTACATAGGTCGCCAGAAAACCGCGAGACGAATTTTTTAAACATAATTAATCGGTCATTGGTATATGTTTATTGTAGCATCGTATTATCAAATTATGGACTAATTAGGTTTAAAAGATTTGTCTTGTAAAATAGTCGCAACATATGTAATTAGTTGTTTTTTTTTTGAGATTTTGAGAAGAATCATCTTACAAATGATTTGGGCTAGATCCTCCCTGATTCAATCCAAATAGCCCAAACCAGGCCCGTAGGCACTAGTTCCGGCCCGGGTGACAGAAATCGCTGCGATGATGGCCTGCAAACTCCAGAGTCCAGACATTTGCGACCTGCACGCGGCAGGTTCTCCTGTTGACTGCTGAGTGCCACTCCATTGCCGCTTGCCGGCAGCAGTGTGGTCCGAACCTCCAATTCCAATACGTTTTCTGGCTTTCTGCACGTAGCACATCCCTGCCCCATCCCTGCCGGCGTGCGCAAAAGCTGGGTGCTGGGGCATGTCCCGCTCCGGCGTGCCGGGAACGCTGAGCCGCCGTCCCTTTTTTTTTTGGTCGTTGCGCTTCCAAAAACCAAAACTAGATTTCCTCCCATGGTTTCACATTGGTCCGACATGTTTGCCCTCATTTCCACCTCAATCACTTTTAAACGTTAGGTCTTATTTGGCTGTATATAAATACACTTCAATCTATACAGTTTGAAAGAAATTAAAGTAGAATTTAAATTAAAATACACTCTAATCCTTTTCAAATCATATAAATTTAAATGTATTTATATACAGTCAAACAAGCTCATAAAGGCGGACAATGACTCGCCAGCTCAGCCGCACTAACAGTAGCACTAAAAAGGGGTCCCAAGTCAGAGTCAGAGGCGGCGACATCCCGCGTCACGTGTCACGTGCCGTCGGTGCGGTAGTCGGCACCAGGCAGGAATGATAAGCGCTCGTGGGCGCCTAGATCTCCACCCATACAAAATTCGCTCGCGCCATGCCCATGCAGACAGACGCGCAGTCTGCCGCCGAGCCGCCGTGGACTTGCTGTCTCCCTCGCCGTTCACCAACCACTACGACCGGTCCATTTCGACGTCACGCATGCACGCCCCGCCGCGTTGCCCACCTCGCTATAAAGACCGATCCTCGCGTGCAACTGATACCACATCATCACGTCGCCTCGCCATCGCAGCCCACACGCGCACGCTCACATCATGGCACGCCACACTGCTCGTAGCGCTAGCCTTCACGCGGCCGCGGCTGCTGTCCTCTTCCTCTGCCTGCTGTCGGCAGCCTGCGGCGCGGCCGGCGTCTCCGGCGGCAAGCCGAGCGCCGTGCTGCTGCCGGTGAGCAAGGACGCCGCCACGCAGCAGTACGTGACGGAGTTCCGGCAGCGCACGCCGCTGGTGCCGGTGAAGGCGGTGCTGGACCTGGCGGGCGCCACGCTCTGGGTGGACTGCGAGTCTCGCTACGCGTCGTCCACCTACAGACGCGTGCCGTGCGGGTCCCGCCCCTGCCGCCTCGCGGTCGCCGGCGTGCGCCACCACCTGCCCGGGCGCCCCGAGCCCGTCCTGCCTCAACGACACCTGCGGCGGGTTCCCCGAGAACACGGCCACGCAGGTCGGCACGAGCGGCAACCTCATCACCGACGTGCTGGCGCTGCCCACCGCCACCACGTCCCGTCCGTCCCCGCTCGCCACGGCGCCGGCGTTCCTCTTCGCCTGCGGCGCCACGTTCCTGAAGCGGGGCCTGGCGAAGGGCGCCGCGGGGATGGCGTCGCTCAGCCGCGCCCGCTTCGCGCTGCCCACGCAGCTCGCCGCCACGTTCCGCTTCTCCAGGAAGTTCGCGCTCTGCCTGCCGTCGTCCGCCGCCGCGGCCGCGGCGGGCGGCGTCGTTCGGCGACGCGCCCTACGCGTTCCAGCCCGGGCTTGTGCTGTCCGAGGAGTCGCTCGTCCACACCCCGCTCCTCGTCAACCCGGTGAGCACGGCGGGCGTGTCCACGAAGGGCGACAAGTCGGACGAGTACTTCGTCGGCGTCACGGGCGTCAAGGTGAACGGCCGCGCCGTGCCGCTCAACGCCACGCTGCTGGCCATCGACGGGGAGGGCGTGGGCGGGACCAAGCTCAGCACGGTGGCGCCCTACACCGTGCTGGAGTCCTCGATCTACAAGGCCGTCACCGGCGCGTTCGCCGCCGAGACGGCCAAGATCCCGCGGGCGCCGGCCGTGCCGCCGTTCAAGCTGTGCTACGACGGGAGCAAGGTGGGGAGCACGCGCGTGGGCCCGGCCGTGCCCACCGTCGAGCTGGTTCTGGGGAACGAGGCCACGTCGTGGGTGGTGTTCGGGGCGAACTCCATGGTGGCCACCGAGGGCGGCGCGCTGTGTCTCGGCGTGGTGGATGGCGGCAAGGCGCCGCGGACGTCGGTGGTGATCGGCGGGCACATGATGGAGGACAACCTGCTGGTGTTCGACCTGAAGGCGTCGCGGCTCGGGTTCAGCTCCTCGCTCCTGTTCAGGCAGACCACCTGCAACAACTTCCACCTCGGCTAGCTGACGGTGCCACTGCCACCAGCTGCTACTTGCCGGTGTCACGTCCGGCCAAGATTTGTCTTCGTGATTTTGGCAGTCGCTGTCTCAATAAATTGCCCCCCTCTAGTACGGTGGTAGTGGTACCGTACCAAACTGCAACATACTCCCTCCGTTTCAAAATGTCGTCGCTTCGTTTAAGAAGTAAGAAATGCCGCAATTTTATAAATATTAAATATCATCAATTAGTATCATAATTAGTATCATCGGAAAGATCTTTGGATCTAGTTTTTTAACAAAATTATTTGGAGATATAAATATTGCTCATATTTTCTATAAATCGAGTCAAACTTGTGGCACGCATCCCACGGCGACAGTCAATTTGAAACGGAGGGAGTAAATGTTCAACTCTAGTTTTACGGTGGTACCGTACCGAACAGCAATATATAAATGTTCAACTCTAGTTTTACGCCTGCACTCGAGAAAACGGCACAAAGGCCCGGCAGCTTGAGCTCGCTTTGAGAAGAGTATGGTTGCTCTTGCCGGTTCGTGTGGGTATGCTATAAATTGCTCTTTGATCTGACAGATGAATAAGAGAGCTCAAGCTCAACAGACTATGATTTAGGTTTCCGGCAATGGATGAAGATAGTACGGCTACACAGGCTCATTCATTCGTAACCTTTTGGGACCATTCATACAGAAACAGAACCTTTTTGGTTCACAGGTGACGCAACAGCCAACAGGAATGTACTAGTACCAGTACTGTATATACACATGTAGAAATTTCATGTTCGCATGGGGGAACCTTACAATAAATGGTATGAGTAACAGAGTATCACATTAATCATTTTAATAATTGGGAAATTGAGGTAATTAAATACACCAGGAACTTATTCTTGGCGTTCCTCTAATTCTAACAATTCATGTTGATTTGTCTAATGCAGCATCCATGATCAAATGATGTTCATCATGCTTTCTTGGCCTTGGGCTTAGGTGGTGGCGGTCCTAGGAACAAAGCCCTGAAGATCCACGCAGCAAGAATGGCACCAATGAAGGGGCATATCCAATACACATAGAACTGCTCCCAAGTATTATGGCGATTGTTAACATACGCCCAGCCAAATGCCTGCAAATGATATTTGATCAAGTCAAGATTCATAAGTTAAAGAAAACAGGAAACTAGAATCCTTAATTTTAGTAAAGAGCACTAAACAGAAAATAGCCAGGTACAGATAAATGGTTAAATGCTATAAAAACGCAATATAAAATCAGCTCTTATCAGAATCAGATAATTACCCAAATATTACAAATTCAGAAATGATCTACACCACTATTCCTACGGCAGCATTCCACAGAGGGTAGCAATGGCATACGGGGATAGGAACCACTCTTGGGATCTTGGTTGTGACCATCGCCATGTCTCATCACTCTTTGGAGAAGCAAGATCATTCCTGTCCTTCTCGGTTGTTCTTCTGGTCAACATCTCAGACACCATCATCTTTTAGGGCTTGTTTGGAAACATAGCAATGCCCTTCGACCAATACGTTTTGAAAGAGGTGGAAAATTAGTTCATTTACACACCAATCCATATGGATTGGAAGGGATTGAGTTTATCCAAACAAGCTGTAAGAGGTTTCCATCATCGCATTACCGGAGGTCAATTTCAGAGCTTATTAGCTTTCTACCGGGCCTAGGTCTTTGGTCTAAAAAAATTCTGAAATTATTGCTTACTTTTGCAAAGCAATCCTTGCACTCCGACATTTCTGTCTCGGCAAACATGGTGTGGTAGATACCCAGCTAAACGAAGTAGGACTGTTTCTAATCAGCACAAACAATCGGAGATATTCTGCCAACATTACTCTGCATTGTATTCTACCAACTTCACTCTGTGTTTATCCTTCCAATATGGTAATTAACTTTGTTTAGTTCACCTCAAACACAAACACAACCATGGACACTTATTTCATGTATTGTTGTGCTCCTTTAGAAAGCAGAGTTCTATGTGCAGGTATTCGTCTGGTGTGTGTCTAATTAAAAAAAAAAAAGGTGAAGTACGCGAGATTTTCCAAGGTTTGAGACTTTGGCAAATCAGAACTCAGGGCCTTTTCAGGTGAGTATGTGCTCTATGTCATGCTCCAGCCTCCAAGCATGGTTCCTTATATGAGATAACATCTATTCCCTTTGTTCCAAATTATAATTCACTTTGTCTGTGTACTAAGTCAAACTTCTCTAACTTTGACCAAGTTTTTACAAAAATATGATAACATCTACAAGTTCAAATAAATGCAACATCAAAACATATTTCATGAAGAATAAATACTGAAACTAATTTAAAGTTGTAAATGTTGGTGCATTTTTCTATAAACTTTGGTGAAAAATAAGGAAGTTTGACTTAGGACAAAGCCAAAGTGAGCTATAATTTGTAACAAAGGAAGTAGAGTTCAATTTGAAGGCTATACAAAACATTCTAGAAAGAAAAAAAAATAAAACTTTTCATTACAATATGGTAGTATGATTAGTGGTCTACAATTTGTTAATTTTCTAACTTTTCCATTTAATCTATTTTAGTGCCCAGCAACTTTAATTTGTAGATGAATGTTCCAAACTTCCCATATACTCTTTGTCCATAGAACAAACAACCAGCATGAAGAATGCACATGTGTATTCAGATTTAGACATGGTCACATGGAGATAAATCTGCATATGCGTGCCTTCTCTATAGTCAGCAAACACATATCCTATATCTCTAGAGTTCTTCTGGAACAATATTTTGTTTTCCTCTTCCTATCACCATGCTGACTCTGTTAGTTGAGAGCTGTATTAAAAAAAGAAGATGTATTTGTGCTCTTGACTTGCAAGATTGCTCATGCAGGATCTTCAGACAAAGAGACAAGAAGATGATTCAAAAGATCAAGTGTGATGATTTGGTGCTCAAATAATTTTATTCACCTTTTTCTTCTCATTGTAACATGCTGGCCATTTCGTACAATTATTTTAGAAATACATAATCATGCATAAATAGTGACTATTATTTGAACATAGTACCCAGAGAACTGAAATCCTTTCAGCCAGACAAATGATTTTGCAACATTCAAGTGATTACTTGCTACCAAAAGAAATAATTTATTTCCATGTAGCAAAGAAAATAATCTAGTGGATAATATCACATGCATCAGCGCTGATACATTTTGAATAGCCACACATAATAATGTTGCGTCCGATTTATTATTTGCTATTGCATATCAAATAAAAGAGGGAAGCATAGCCAATAGGTGATATTTTGAAAGAGATTGATGTTACTAGGTACTATTCATCAAATTAAGAAATAAACAATTCAACTTTTTTTTGTTTTTCTTCTAACAAAGATGATGGTTACAACAAGGATAGATCTAATTGCTTTTAGAAGCCAACAACAATGTATTAGTATTTTGATCAGTAAACTAATTTATTCTTTCTTTTTTTTTTTTTTTTTTTCTTCATGTACCTGGTCTCATCATTACTCGCATACAAAATATTCAAACTTTCAACATCAGTTCTTTGCTCTGCATTTGACATGATGCAAAGATGTGCTTCACCTTTTTAGAGGGACGTCCAAGTGTCAGAAACATAATGCACAGCCTAAATGAGTAGATTATTCAAACCTCTTTTAAATTTATCTTCATTGTCAATTTCTATTTTCAGAACATAATGCATGGGGGGGTCGTTTTCCCCTGATTTACATTTATTATAAATTATAAATTTCCAGCTTGCTCCTAGCCTCCTACAACAGAGTTATAATGCCATCTAGTCATGTGTTGTCTCTCAAAAATGACAGCGGCACATGTACAGCGGCTAAAGCATACCACTAAATCATGATATAAATTCAGCTTTCTCACTAAAGATTGGTACAGATCAGACTACCCACATATGTAACATTCCTGAAAGCAATCAAATATCTACAAATATTTGTCATATAGGCAATCACACTGCTAAAGTTCCCTGTAATGGACCAAAAGGCACAGTTATTATTTTCTAATTGGGCGTTGAAATTCGCTTGCTGTATGTATAGATGGTGACAGAAAACTACCAATTGGAGTGAAAAGTACATACAAGTAGTGAGCTAGCTGGTCAAACAACAGACAATAGTAGAAAGAAAAGAGAACAAAAAAGAAAGAAAGGAAGCGACTGACATTGGCTGGGTTCATGGCAGGGCCGGTGTATGCTGCGCCAGAGAGGACGAGGCACAGGGTAGAGATGGAGACCATCGATGACTTGATGATGGGGTTGCGAGGCCCCTTGACTATGATCAAGAGCACGGCCAGGGTGATGACGAAAGTAAGCACTAACTCGGCAAGGGCGCCGGTGTGGCGATCCACCTTGAGCGAGGGTCCCCCAAGCATGTGCTTGTACTGCGCCGGCATCAGCTCCGAGATGGCAAGAGCGCCGCCCACAGCGCCGGCGGCCTGATCAGTTAGCAGTCCGCATCAGTCTCTGAAGGAAACGTTTCTGAGCCCTTGAATTGAACTGAACCCAAATCGAAGCGAAAACTACCTGTGCCGGAAATCGGAGCGCGACGGAGAAGAGGGAGGGGCTGGTGACTCCGGCGGCGTAGAAGGCGGCGACGCCGGTGGGGTTGAAGCTGGCGCCGCCGAGCGCGTCGCAGAGGAGATTGAAGGCGAAGAGGAGCACGGAGAGGAGGGAGACGGTGACCAGGAGCGCGTAGTGGACGCCCTGCAAACTCAGGTAGGACGTCACCGCCGCCGTCGAGGCCCCCAGCGTGGAGACGCACAGCACCCACAGGAACGTCACCACCGCGTCGGCGGCAGCCGCCCGCAGCGCCGCCCCCATCGCCATGAGCGCCCGTGCTGCCCTCTGGCCTCTGCTCTGTTGTGTTGTGTGGAGAAGCAGATCGGAACTGACGCTGACGGAGTATAGCCTATAGGAGGAGGGGCTAGGTATACACAAACGCCCTTCCCGTGCTGCATCTTATCTCCCTTCTTTTTCGGCTCGTTTGGCTCCACGCCGCAGCAAATTTTGCATGGAAGAACAACCAGGCTCGTAATTATCAATTATCATATCAATCTGGAGACCATGTTTATCTTGAAAAAGGGAGCATTTCGGTACGGTGGCCTATGCCATCTTGAAAAATTAAGTTTTATTTGAGTTTTGGTCGCTATTTGAAGAAGGAAAGGAGCACTATCCATACAGGAATAATTATCATGCCTGGTAAAGAAGCACACTGAGTTCAGAAGAAAGAAAAGAAGTCACTCCAGGAGTGTGTTTTCTCATAGGAGAATCCATTCTTTACTAAGGCCTTGTTTAGATAGCGTTGGAAAAAGTTGCACGTTTCCTGTAGCACTTCGTTTGTTTGTGGTAAATATTATCCAATCATGGTCCAACTAGGCTCAAAAGATTCATCTCGTGATTTAGAACACAACTATGTAATTAGTTATTTTTTTATTTATATTTAATGCTATTTACATGGGGAAAACAATTTGTGAGAGGAGAGAGAGTGTAATTCCCTGTAGCACTCCGTTTGTTTGTGGTAAATATTGTCCAATAATGGCCCAACTAGGCTCAAAAAGATTAGTCTCGTGATTTACAACCCAACTATATAATTAGTTATTTTTTATTTATATTTAATACTCCTTACATGTGGAGATTCTTTTGTAAGAGGAGAGAGATTGGAAAAACTTGGGGGTAACTAAACAAGGCCTAAAGTTAGCAGTCAGCACATAAATGTCAGTACGTCACTCACCACCTAGCTATTGTGTTGTGTTGTATTAAATCCCACTCAAGTACTGTACCACTTATGAGGATAGTAATAACTAAGTAAAGGCCGGTTAAGAAAGACTTATTCGAAGAAAGCTTTAAGAGTTTGTTGTCCCATGCCTTTCTGATGGTGAACCTCCTCCTACTTCTTCCAATTCTGAAACTGGATTGTTTGTTGGGACGATCTTCATTTTTTAGAGGCAAACTTTTTTTTTTAACATGTTCATCTCTGTTAATCAAATTTTTAAGATAGTAGTATCTATGAAACTGTCTCTTGAAAATGTTTTGATCATCTTTGAAAATCACCAGTATTTATCAAACTATCTCCTAAAATGCTTCTACCGTCTCAACTGTCTCCTAAAATGCTTCTATTACTATATTGAATACTATACTGAGCCTGGAGCTTCCGTGTACCTTGTGATTTAGCATTCGCTAATACACAATTATTATTAGGATGCTCCTGACCTTTGAGTTGTCAATTATTGGGCAAAGGATTTGAAAGCAACAGTGGAGTATCAGTGTCAAATTGTCAATAT
>JADLZL010004901.1:0-42587 GCA_015844335.1 Chrysopogon serrulatus | reverse complement strand
TTTCATGAGAATGTAAACACAATAGAAATTTGATGTACATTGGCACATTGCACCAGACCAAACAAGCAAGGAAAATTTCCATAACAGTCGATTAATCGTGAAACTAAGCTGCAATTTTCATGAGAATGTAAACACAACAGAAATTTGATGCACATTGCACACAGACCAAACAAGCAAGCCAACCAAAAAAGATCCCCTCCAGTCCTCCTCCCTTATTCACCACCAGCCCACCACCTAGCCCAAAACCTAACACCCACACGCCCTCTCACCCCAAATCCATAGCGCCACCACGCTAAAACTCACCTATTACCCGTCCGGTCCACCCCCCCCCCCCCCACACACACACACTATGGCTGTCTCCGAGCTCCCGCTCCACCACTACTTGCGCCTCACATCTCTCCCCACCATGCACCATCTCATCCCGCACCGCCTCCTCTCCTCCTCCTACCCCGCCTCCCACCACCACGTCTCCTCTTCCTCCTCGTCACCGCCACCCGCCTTAGCCTCCTCCTCTTCCTCAACCAGCGGCAACTATGCATCCCTACCCTCCACTAGCATGGGCGCACCTTGGCCGCAGAAGTAGGCACCCTCTGACCCCTCCCGCCCTTCCCTAGCTCCTGCCCACGTCCTGTCCCTGACCATGTCCATCGACTGCATTGTTCACCACCTTCGTAACCTCAGCCCTACCTCTGACGACGATGACCCCTCCTCCACATCTGCTGCCATGACCACCATGCCGCCACCCAATGACACCGAGCGCCTCGGCGACCTACTCGACCGTAGCTAGGCACAACCTAACCGCCGATTTGTGGCCACCTGCTTCGACGACGTCGTCCTCCCAGTGGGAGAGAGACGACAAGCCCACAGGGCTGGGGAGGGACAAGTAGGATGAGAAAAGAAGAGGTGGGTCAAGGCGCCCACGCTGGCCGAGCTTACGATCAAGGCGAGGAGCTACGTGGCTGCGCAGGCTTGAGATGACACTTGACAAACGTATCACCGTGCCCAAGGCCAGAGTCATCACGGCTATCTTAGAGAACATCCATCATTCCTGGATGAAGTCAGAGGTGGTCTGCCTCAAGTTCCACAAGGACCTCGTGCACGACATGAATATAGCTCATGAACTTATTGAGGTGCGCACCATTTTGCCCTTGCCCCCTAATCTTGAATTATGTGGCACTTCTAGCTTGTTTGGTACTGATTAACTCGGTGATGCAATAGTTGGACCTCTTCTAGGAATTTGGCCAATATACCTTATGGGCTCCCCAAGCAGTGGCATCTCAGCTATTGTTAAAGTGCTCGGTTAGTTTTAGACCCAAATAGATCTACTAACCAACGAACGCGGAAGCATAATCACCCATAGAAGAAGATACGCCAATAAGTATGACACCAAGGGATAATTTTTTTAATGAGGTTCAACGATGTGCCTAATCCTTGGAGCATGAATACGGTGCTCGTCCCCATAAACAATGAGTTACACTAGCATCCGAGGGATCCCACGGCCTCATGACCACCTAAACCAGTCGCCAAGTCATCTCATGGTTACAACGAGGTGCATCATATTCATGGCCCCTTAGGATATAGAGTCTAACTCTAACTCTATCCTAGCCCCTAAAAACAACTTAAGTTCGAGTGTAACCTAACTTGTATACATTCGACACATCTAAATAACTCTACCTTAGTGAATATGTACGCCATCTTGAAATCGTCCCGTGCAAGAACCTCTGTGTACCTAGACTTGATCCGTCTCCTTTGCCGCTCACTTCAAATGGCACGATGAGGCTGATCTCACAACCGCATCACCACTAGGAACCGCCACATTTGCATTGCCATCCATGACTCCACCTTCAACAATGCTCCCTTTCAGCTTTGTATTGGTGTGCACTTGACTTCTCACCAATCATGACCGTCTTATCTTCGTGCATGACTCTCAAGATCTTATCATGTGCTGCCTGATACAACCAGCCTTCTTCATGCAATAAACCAAGTGAAATTAGATTCCTCACTAGCCCTGGCACATGCTTCATCTGCATGGTGAAAAAGGTTTCATAGATGAAGATACGATCACCGTTGACTAGAAAAGCATCACCAGAAGACTCCTCCATTGCATTATTCTTTCTCCTTTGATCATGAGCAAGCAACATAGAGATATTGTCCTCCACTTTAATGTCCTTCTTCCCATATGTTAGCGTAGTAACCAAGTGTTCATAAGACCTTAGCAATAAACACAGAAGAATAATTGCCCTATCTTCATCATCAATCTTTACATCAACCTTTACAAGATCAACAACCAATTGATTGAAGATGTCAATGTGCTGTGGAGTTTGTTGGATATGTGTCGAATATATATACAATCCTATCATTGGACTTGAGTTGTATTAGGGGCTAGAATAGAGTTGGAGTCAGACTCTATCCTAGGGGGCATAAATATAAGGCAACCCCTGTTGTAACCAAGAGACGACTTGGTGGCTAGTTTGGGTGGTGACGAGGCCACGGGATTGTCCGTATGTCGGTGTAGCTGTTGTTTATGGGGAGGAGCGACCATAGTCATACCTCGAGGATTACCCACATTGCTGAACTTCATTAAAAACATCATGCCTCGATGATGTCATTCTTGTTGGCCTATCTTCTTCTATGGGTGACTATGCTTCGCGTTTGTCAATTGATAGATCCATTTAGGTCTAGAGTCAGGCACTCTAATAGCTTGTGGAAGAGGCGCAAATATAACTCAAACCCTGATCATGGAGAATGCCCTTCTCAACCAACGCGTGTGTGCCTCACTAAAACACCATCCCAAAACCTTGTGGGAAAGAAGGGCACACAAGAAAGAGCACACACACAACACTAGTCTATACAAGTGCTAACTTAGGAAGCTTGTGGTCCAAGTGCCTCTACATTGATTTCCCTATTATCTTCATATTCGAGCTTCCTACTTCCTTTGTCTCCTTCTCCGATATGGATTGTTAGCTTTGTTTGACACGTAGGTCTATGCCTCCTTGTGCAAATCTTCATCTCTAGGATCTTCTCAATATGCTAATTTTGCCTTGTTGTGTAGATCTTCATCTCTAGGATCTTCTCAACATGCGTATCTTTGCATTTGGGACCTTCTCATTATGTTGATCTTCATCTGTGAAATCTTTTTCACCATGCAGATCTTTGTCTTTTGGACCATCTTGTCTAAGGCTTCACATCGAGATACAACATCTCTTTACAAATGGGTGTAGTCATCGAAGGTTTCGTGAAGCCTCCAAATCTTCTCTCATGAGATTAGGCAAAAGGCCTCACACTATAGAGTGTAAGGTCCTCTAGTATGCTCCTTTTTCTTTTGAGCTATAGTGGCCAGCGAAGCCTATCCTATTGAAGTGTTGGATGAGTCATCATAGTTGCCAAAGATGTTGATGAAGCCCCTTGTGCTAAAGTGTTGGTGGAGGCAATTCGTTGTGGACATCAAAGATGTTAGCAAAAGCCCTCATGCTGAAGTTGTTGATGAAGGCGATGTTGGTGCAGATGCCGAAGATGTCGTTGAAGCCCCTCATTCCAAAGTTTTGGTGGAGGCAAGTTATTGTCGTCACTTTGCCGGAGATAGCAACTATGTTATGTTGTTGGTGCTAAAGCTGAAGATGTTGGAGAAGCCCCTCTACTTCTATGGCATCAAAGGATAGTCATTGCGAAGAACCGAAGATGATGATCTTGAGGCCACTTTTGCGTTGAAGTGTTGGCATAAGTGAGTTGTACAAGCAAATATGTTGGTGAAGCCTCTCCTACTAAACTGTTTACCGAGGGCAATGTTGGGGGACCCATGAGATATATAGGCAAAGTCTCTCCTGAGAAGAGGCCCAACTAGTAGGCAGAGTAGTATCATGTAAAATCCAACCCCACCATGGTGATACATATAAATAGCCATTTGTTATATAAGTTCCCAAGTGCATGAGGACGAGGAACATTATCTCCCACTCATTTTTACTTGTTCAAAACCCATGTATGTCCCTTCTCCACAGTCGAGCTCTCTCCTCCCTCTCTCCGCTGGTTCCAATATAATAGATTTGAAAACATATTCTCTAAGATATTCTATATGTATTTGAGTAGTTGTGCTAAAAAATTTTGGTCTAATAAAATATTTACATGCATAAGTCATTAAAAAATTATGTTTTCTATAAAACCGCTAAATGAATAGCTTCTACTATAGTTTTTTATAGCTTTTGGAGAAGGTCACTGCTAAATATCAGTCCCCACTATTTAGAACATTAGTTGCTAATCGCCACTTCCGTATTGCTAGCCCATGCTCAACTGCCTACTGCTCGTTATTCAATTCGTATTGATGTCCCCGCTTCGCCTCTGCCACGATCTGGATGTGGGTGGACGCTGTAGGCCGCCAAGGACGGTGGACCTGTGGCTTCCCTCTCTCTCTGGGAGCATCTATGCGCCGCCTCTCGCATGGTTTAGAGTCTGGGCAGAGCGACACACCGGTTTATGAACCAGTTTGCCTCATACTAGGGCCTAGACGAGGCCATGACGACGCTTCACTCGTCGTTGCCTTCGGTGATAAAGAGGCCATCCCCAAAGAAGCCAGCATCTATAGACAAGACCTAAGTCGACATCGTCTGCAAGAGCACTCGTACTCCATTGCTAGCCGAGTTTGACCTCGACGGGACCGCACCACCCATGAAGGGCCACAACAGGCGGGAGAAGGGCCCGACGGGATCTCAGGGTCTCTTCACCGGTCGACAGGCGCCATGTGCCGGTGCTCGCAGGCTGCACCGCCCGTGCAAGGCCACGATGGGCGGGGAGAAGGCCTGGCGAGGTCTCCGTGAGGCTCTTTGCCGGTCGATGGTGCCATGTGGGGCACCGCGGCCTCACCGCAGGCGCCCATGGTGTTCCAATTGGTGGGTGTGAGACCTGCCTCATCATCGACTAGGATGGCAAGGGCAGGAACGGCCTTGTCGTCGACCACAACGGCAAGGGCGGCAACAACCTGCTCGTCGACCACGATGGCAAGGGCGGACATCCATTGCTCCCAGCGTTCGTGTTACGTGTGATGCCCATGGTTTGTGTCCCTAGCGGGTCCGGCCATGGGTGTCGCTTCAGGTGGGGCTAGACAAGAGCTTGATGGGCCCATGACTCCACCGAAAGGGACAATGATAGCGGTGGCCGGTGTGGCCACACAGCTCCAAGTCCCGGTGCCGGTCTAGGCGCCGCCGCAGCGGAGGCTGGGGATGTGAAGGCCGTGGTGGCGGTGGCGGCATTGGTGCGGTCGTGAATGTGGTTGATTCGGAGTTCCTAGATGTCCACCTTCACTCGCACCGTCTCCTTGGAATTAGTCCATAGGGACGAATAGTTGAGTACAGGGAAACTTTGCTGGAGCAAGTTCCTAGGAGTTACTACTATCCGTAGACTACAGGAAAAGGAAGTTGCTAGAGATGTTTTAAATTGCAGATTTGAACCCTTAGAGCTAGAATCTGAACTTCCCCTGTGGTGCCAGTGGCTTCTTTATCTATATGTTTTAGTAGGTTTTATATGATCTGAAATTCCCTTTTCTTGTTGCATCAACCTCCTGTTAACTTTTGTATGAACTCGGGGCGGATCCAAAGGGGGGCTGGGTGGGCTCCAGCCCCCCTATGAGTCTAATTTGTCCATTAAATTACGGTTAACTAGCCTTAAATTTTCATTGATATCTGGATTTAGTTCTAACTCTTCGCTATTTAGCCCCTTTGTTCTCATCCTAGATCTGCCACTTTATTAACCCTCCATAACAGGTGAACAGTAACAATTAGACATGCAATTGATTTTTGTGGCAATAATGGCAATAATAGAGTAGTTTCTGCTAGCCTTGAACACATTTCATAGAAGTGCATGTGGCATTCCTCACATATAAAGAAATTTAAGGATAAATCACATAATATATATGTCGTTTGGCCCTCTTCACCTCCAATTCGGACAGCTAGTGAATACAGCAAAACCCAACCAAAGTTGATACAGAAGCAAATATTAATTTCACGTGGTATTGAGCTTCTCAATAAGAATCTAAAGAATAAAACAACTTCTGCATCTTTCCAATAAAATATGTGGAACGCAAACGTCAGCTAAATCCTCTTGTTTCTTTTATTTCCTCAATAGAAAATCTGTGACAAAGACACAAAGATATAACAAATGTAAACTCAATGTGACAATTGGAATGGAGATATTTAAATTCCTTAAACATTCAATGCAATAAGTTTTAGCCAAAAGCAATCGAAGAAAGGGTTCAAAAGAAGAGCATGGATTATGAAATTTAAGGGCAACTAGAGGGGCAGGCCCAGCGCTTCATGTGGGCGGCGGCAGTGAAAAGGTTTAAAAAGGTTTGGATGTGCACTAACGGATTTGTGGTAACAGGTTTAGATAAACAGCAGTGGACTGGTACTGTTCTTTATGGGCTATTTGTAACGGTGGTACAATAGCATGGGTGGAACTGTTCACATGATTTGTTACTGTAGATGAACAGGGATGAGAGGGGAAGGGGCTACAGTATCATTCACCATGTTTAAAGATATCTATAGATATGAGAGAGAGAGAGAGAGGATAGCGTTAGAAGTAGACTGAGAATTCAGGCATACCCAGTATCCACGTGAATTCTTGGAACCCCCGCATTTCCATGTATTTTCTCTCCTGCACTTTATGATCAACAAATGTAGAACTGTCTTGAAAACTTAATGAGAGGTTTGTATGCCAGTGATCATCAAAGTCGATAAGTAGCTTAGCGGATCTTCTTTGACACCTAAAGAAGCCGCAACAGTTTCCAAAACAAGATAGCGGCTGGGAGGACCATTCCGGGTGGTGGTGGTGGTACGCTGCCCCCAAATCTGATCCTATATTCGGTTATTATTCCCCGTCCGTTGGTTAAGGAAACATCGGTTCTTTCCATGTTCCATCCATCCCACTTTCTCATTTTGATTTGATAATAAATTCCATCCGTTCCATTTTTTTTTTTTTGATAAAACTAGAGGCCTATGCCAAATTATCACAATATTTTAAAAAAACGACCACTAGAAATTGAGGAGGATAGGGATATATATATATATATATATATATATATATATATATATATATATATATATATATATATAGATAGATAGATATATATATATATATATATATATAGATATAGATAGATAGATATAGAATATAGATAGAAGAGGGTGGACGCAACAACTCCTCAGCAACGAACAAAGATCTTTGATATATAAATAGGAATGAAAAAGGAGTTGGTGCCGAAAATACCACATATTATTCTGATTCGAGATGCCACTTTGTTTTGATTCAGATTTCAACATGTCATATGGTAAGGCATCTGGCGATGCCATGGAATACGGCCATGGCCATAGAGATGCCGCATCCCGGTCGTCGATAGCTCCATATGCCAATATGCGAGCGGTAGGAGGGGCAGCTGCATAGGCCCCGTGAGGTGGCAGCGCTGA
This sequence comes from Chrysopogon serrulatus, assembly GCA_015844335.1. NCBI lineage: Eukaryota > Viridiplantae > Streptophyta > Magnoliopsida > Poales > Poaceae > Chrysopogon > Chrysopogon serrulatus. The sequence goes on along the minus strand of JADLZL010004901.1, from coordinate 35,139 downwards.
CTGTTCGTCGATAGATTTCCATCCGTCCATTGGTGATTACTCCGTACCTATGGCTACAATAACGGTAACAGTGGTCGCCCACCCACAAGTAACATGTCCATTTGACCATCGACGAACACAAGCAAGCATGCACGGCCTCCAGTAATAACCAAAACCATCCCATGCAACGCAAGCAATCCATGGCCTCCTACCAGCTGCCAATCATGCTGCTCGGCGCGTCGTCATGATCCTCCTTGGAGGCGTCATTTTGGAGGACAATGCTTGCCTAATTAGTCTTCTACAGCGGCCATCGTCGTAGCAAGGAAGGTGGAGGCCTAGTTGAGGACTCATATTTGTGGTGTCAACGACGGAGGAAGGCGGTCAGTAGGAGGGCTTTGGCGTGGTGATTTGATGGCTTCACATCTATTGGCAGTGGACCATGACTTTGGCGAGAAGGCCGTCGTAGGAGGCACCCATGAAATTGGCAAGAGGCCGACGTGGGTGGTGGTGACCAGCAGTTTTGAGTTACTGAGATGACTTGCGTGATATGGCGGCGGACGATCTCTTGATGACTATTTTTAGTGTGAGGAGGTGTTTTGACTAGCTGTCAAGGACATGTGTGGCACTTCTATTTTTTGAGGAGGCAACTAGGTCCGAGAACTCTGGTGTGCGTGCCTTGTGTTTGAGTTGAAGTGTTGTGGTGTAATGAGAAATAGCTATATGCATTGGTATTAATACATTCTTTTTTTAGAAAAAATGAGACTGTGTGGTGACAATTGATCGAGGAGGTGGTTGTTGCTGCGGGTGGGCTGGGCTTGTTTAGTTATTTCATTCAAGTTCGGCTATGAGCCTTCATGGGAGGCGTAGCTCAAAACTGGACTATGTGTATCGGGTTATATCGGGCCTTATATGGAAAACTACGGAATGCGAACGGAAAGGTGGTTCACGGGGGTGTAAAAAAAGGTGGTTCATGGTTGACCGTGTGTTCTCTTCCCACAGGAACTATACGCGTTACAATGTTGTGTTTGACTGCAACAGATAGATAGAATATCATGAGCCACGTACCACTAACAGTATAAAGAGAGCAATACGGTACTTAAGCAGAATACTTAATCACAAATCATAATTGGTAACAAGCATTGAAGCTTTATAAATCAGCCGCCTTATTGCAGTAAGGAAAAGAAATGCCAAGACATGAATGGGTGTCATCTACTTTATAAATGCGCATCCATAGGTAGATTCTCATTGTTACAACAAGAGACGTTTGCTGGAGCCTATGCCTTCTAGTCATACTTCCCCTGGACATGGTACTTGCACATCTTTTTCTGGGCGCACTTGATGAGAATTTCAGCAGAGTCAATACCTGTCAACAAATATACAATGAAAATTAACGCGGTAAGTGAAAAGCTTATATCATTAGAAATATGTTTTTTTACAAGGTATCATTAGAAATCTTGGCAAGCTCAAGGGCACTTGACGACCTGCAAGATAAGCGCCATGGACATAGCCATTGTACTGCTCGCTGGTGTGCTCACCGGTGAAGTATACCCTCCCAACCGGTGCCTAAAAAGAGTGCAGGAAAAACCAGGAAATGCAAAGTTCAGAGGAATTTATGCATGATTATTCATAGCTAGGAATAGGATGTCAATAATCACACTAGAGGCATATATACTTATATAGGAGCACAAAATCAAAGATCTGTAGTATCATACATACCCTAAGCTGGTCGAATTCGTAGTGATTGACACCGATTGGCCAGTTGGAGTAGGTGCCCTTGTAGAACCTGTCAGACCACCATCTTGGGACAAGGATGTCGGTGGCATCCGGGACATCCTCGCCGGGGAACATCTTCCTCAGCACTTGCATGATCTCTGCCTTGGTCTGGTTGTCCGACTGCTGCTCAATACGCCTCGACTCCTCGTCAGTCACCGTCACCATAAGGACGTGGGCACCAGGATACTGCTTCTCAAGCTCCTGAGTAGACCATAAATATATATATAATTTGATTGACTTCTGCCTGCCCATCAGCTTATAGGCTAACAATGACAGTATTGATGCTTTGTGTACCTGCCACGCTGCATAGTAACCTCTCCTCCTGCTCGCGTAAAGGAAGAACTCTCTTGCTTTCCCTACAGGCCAGAACCTCTTGGGGAACTTGAGGAAGATCTTGGTGTACACGGCCATGTCGAATTGGTAGATCACTCCAACCTTCCATGCCTGGGACAGAGAAGAAAAAAATTGTTGACAAATAAAAAACCCTGAGACGGAGTATATAGTTTTTTTTTGAATCAAACAGAGTATATAGTTGATGGAGCTAGGATAAGAACTGACAGGTAGCTTGGGCTTGAACTGAATGAGATTAGTTTGCAGGACACCCAGGCTTGTAGATATCATAACATAGTCTGCCCTGTACACCGACTTGTCCTCTGTCCTCACGGTGACACCAGAAGAAGAATAGCTGATCTCTCACCACCTATTATGTAAATATAGAGATGCATGTAATTTGTTCTAGCTTGTAAAGTAAGTAGCATACTATATATGTGATGTTTCATAAAAAGGAAACTATGTGATGACATGTAATTTATATGGCATCAGCCGGCAGCGTATCAAGAAGACTGCAAGCATACATATGTGCTATATACCTTGTTGAGCTGCAGCCGTGGATCGACGATCTTTCCAGATCCGTCGGTCTTGAGGTACTGGCCGGCGAGGTCGTACACGACGGTCTCGTAGCCCCGCTGGTCGGCGACGAAGTACTCGTCGTCGCCGAAGTCGGTGAACGTCGGGTTAGGGACGGAGTTCTGCAGGCTGCACACGCGCGGCGGCTCCGCAAGCTCGAAGTCGTACTTGAAGTAGTCCACCACCATGTCCAGCGGCGTCTCCGGTCCATTCGGCTGGCTGTAGTTAGTTTGCAGTTTTGAAATATGAAATTAATGTGATTATTCATTCCATCCGTATATAATCCATCTACACTATTAATGCATCAATATTTTCTTTTCCACATCCACATATAAAAACATCCTCAGCTGAAGTGTCTGTATCTATACACCTAGAAAAATATACCCAGAAAAAACGACATCTTTAAAATAAAAAATCTAAATTTACTTATATATTTTCTCTCTTCTTACTCACTCCAAACGAACGGACCAGATTGCGTATATGGTCCTCCCCCCGCAAAGGAACCCACCCCGCAGATCGAATCCCACACGCACCCATCGCCTGCAATGCGTTGTCTTTTTTTCAGAAAAAAAAAAAAAAATCATCAACGCTTTCTCCTTTCTGCAATATCCTACACGGATCAGGGGACGCGACAAGCCCGGTGAGGCGTGCCGCCGCTAGGCGAGGAGGCCGCAAGGCCCGCCTGCTTGCCCTCCTCTCCTCCGCGCGCCGATGGTTGCCGTAGACGGGGGAGAGGGAGAAAGGCGACCATCGCGGCGCAGCCCGCTGGAGGCGCATGTCGCCTGCCTCCACGTAGCCAACCGTCCGAGCAACTCCCCGCATTGACGCACAGATCGCCGTGTGCCCCCGCCGCTTTCCATCACGGCCGTGGGAGGGAGGGCCGTCCGGTGGTGGTGAGGAGGTCCAGCTCTTCATGGCACGGCTCGAGCTCCTCTGCATCTGGCCGCGTGCCCCTTGACTCGTACGCCCTCTGCTGCACGCTCCGCTGAAGTTCCGCTAAAAAAAAGCTGCTCGGCAGTGTCTTGGTGAATGCCTCCACGGCTCGCCGCGGTATAATAACAGGTCCAGCCGGTACCTTGCGGGCGTTCGGCTTTGCTTTCGCAAAAGGGAGACTGATCGTATACTATAATACTAAAAAAATTAAAGGGTAAAAATAGGCTTTGGGTGCTCGTAGAGGTGACATCGTTGTGGACGGTCATGTTGAATGCCTATGCACGGCATGGACAGTGCAAATTGGCCAGGTTTAATCAACAGTCTTTATTGTTCAGTTTGGATATGACTCAGTGGGCTGTTGGTATTCAAATGGTGGAGTGTGCTTTCGCTTCTTGGTCCAAAGGTTAATATCTAAATTATTACTATGTCCTTACATTAAGCAGTCTAAAGGTTTGACGCATTTGTGCTTCTCGTGGGGTGAACCTTCTCGGACTAGGCTTCTTCACCCTATCGACACAGTGGCCGCGATCAAGGAGGAAGCAACGCAGTGGGACCTTGCTGGTTTTTGATGACTGAGGATGCTGTTGCTCTTGTGTGTTTGAGTTCGGATGCCTTTTCTTTTTTTTTTTGTTCTGATTTCTTTTTAGCGGTAATCGCCAACTACTGTGTTTGGTGGTGGTATTCTTTGTATCATTTGATTTTAAACTCTACCCCCTCTTAATGAAAAATGTGTCATATGGCACGGTCGAGAAAAATAATCTTTATATAGTAGTCCATCAAAGTTGGTAGAATTAACTTTAGATTTAATATGGTCCGTAGCATTGACACCGGCAATATACTTATAATATCAAAAAATATGCCAGACATAACTATGCATTATTATGTATAAATGTTCTCCGGATTGTATATAAGCTTAAATAAAATTGTGTAGAAGTTAAAATATACTAAAAAATGGTTGTTAGAATGGGTATTATACTAGTAATACATAGGATACGTACTGATCGTTGAGGCGCTGCATTGCAAGGATAGAAATGTCGTTGCTTCCACTGGCGGGCAAAGAGGCAGACAGCTTCTCCCCACTCTCCTCCACAGCATCCGCTCGGTCAATTATCTTCTGAACGTAACCTTGATCGTAGACGCCACCGCTGCAGTTTATATACACAGAAAAATGCACACATGAACAAATATAATATAACATGTGTATCGTAGTTTTCTTGTAACTTGTAAAGTAACATATTCGAGCCTCGAGCGGGCCGACGACCGCGAGTGCGAGCGACGCGAGCACGAGCCTCAAGTGCCCCACGCCGAGAGCAGCAGGCCTGGGGAGACGATGGCCTTCGGACCACGGCCTGCTCCAGGAGCCGCACCACCCACGAACACCTGGCACCACCGCGAGCTCCGGCACCGGACGACCAGATCTGGCCTGAGGCACCGTAACCCGAGCTGGAGACGACGGATCCGGCGTCGAGGGCCACGGATCTGGGCACAAACTAACCAACGCCTGCAGGAGGAGCTTGGGGAGGGCGAGATAGCAGAGGGATGGGAGAGGAAGGATGCGATGGCTGCATTTTTTAGCGCCACCGCTCGCCGGAGAGCAGCGGCGGCGGCCAAGGAGCAGCCGGAGGAGACTGGCCGCCTCGACAGCGGAGGACGCGAGGCGGTCTCTCGAGCTATGTGTTGTGAACTGCCGAATCAGTTTTATTAAATTATCCATGCATTATTGTTTAATTATCCATGTTTAGATTTATATATGTAGCTCATGAGCTCCCTGTATAGCTAGTTGTCGACGACGTACTCCTCCTTGTAGACGTGGTAATCGAAGTCGGTGAGGAAGCTCCGGAGCTTGAGCGTGGAGTTAACGATGGGCCAGATGGGGTTCATCTTGCCGCCGTTGACGCCCTCCACCCAGTTGGCGCCGACCTCGACGTTGATGCCGGCGAAGTTCTTCTTGTGCATCCGCCCGCCGATGCGGTCCGTCGCTTCCAGAATCAGCAGGTCGGTTATCCCGGCGTCCGACAGCCTCTTAGCAGCCGAGATCCCTGCAGAGCAAGCAAGTATATCCACAACAATATATAACACAATACCTTATCATATTCATCAACATATATGGCCAGGGTAGGTGTGGTTGATACGCCGGCGACATATATATGCTTTGCTTACCGGAGATGCCAGCGCCGACGACGATGACCCTGGGGCCGGCGGCTGCGGCGAGGGAGCCATGCTGTGCTATGGTCAGCGCTAGGAGCACTGCTGCTGCTGCTAGCACGAGAGCGCTGGACGTGGAGGAACTCATCTCCAGTCGAACTGATGTCTATATAGCAGCCTCAAGTGCAGTGAATGCTCTTTGCCCCTATCGACGCACTATATATGTAGTGTGTTTATGCGTGTGTGTATATAACACGTGATATGCAGGCTGGTCCCACGATCTGATAATTGTCGGGGTGTGTGCTAATGCAGCTGAGAGATAAGACCGAAACACGCTGTTTGAACAGACTGTCTTCCTTTTTGGCGAGAAGATCGGATTTGACATCTCATCTTCACGGTGGAGTGACTTGTGCTCGCTCGTTCTGTCGTTCATACTCCCTCCGTCCCATGGGTGATGCTCCTTTGTTTAACCTGAGCCAGAGCATCCATTCATCAATTATTATTACATCACGAGGGCTAGTAGCCAATGGACTTAGCTTTTCCCATATGATAAGGATATGGGGCCGGGTACTTCGCCGCTGCGCGTGGCCGCGTGCTGGGTTACTTTTGTGCTCACACTCTGTCACACATGCATGCATGTTTGTCTAGACGCGTTTGGTGACACGAACTTTAGATCTGTCATCAAATCCATTGTTGTTTGGCTACTAATTAAGAATATTAAACATTATCTAATTGTAAAAATAATTACACAGATGGGTGGAGGTTAATTTGCGAACAGATCTAACAAGTCTAATTAGCGCATGATTTTTAACAATGTATGTATTGCTATAATAAACATACAGCAACAGTAAATTAATTGGGCTTAATAGATCGTCTCACAAGTAGCCAATGACTTTTAAAAATTAGTTTCATAATTAATTTATATTTAGCTTTTATAATAATTTATATTTAATACTTTTAATTAATTAGCCTGCGAACATCCGATAGGATCACATCACAACCTAACTTTCACGTGGATCGCCTGCTGGAAATTGCGTGGCTGGCTGCTGGCATGCTGATCGACTTTTCCTTTTTTGACAACAATGTATTGATGGACTTCTCTAGAAGTTAGCTACCTAAATTTTTAGATTGGTTAAAATGTTTAGATTGCTACCTGAGTTTGGTTAGCTCGTGGACTAGTCTTTAGTTGAGATCTTGACTAAAAATCACTCTACCAAATTTGTTGTCCTATTTAGATGAGCTAGCTAGGTTGAGCTACTTTTTAGTTGCTAGGTTGAGCTACTTTTTAATTATTAGTCGTTAGCCATGTGATCCAAATAGGCTCTAATTTATATCTCTGGGTTCAATATGATGTACATATATGTATCCTAATGCATATATAATTCCATGCATCAGGGCATTCTCATCTTGAGTACACATTTGGGTATTTACTATCTTATTAACAAGAAGGTACTTCGTGCGTTGCTGCGAAGATTGTGAAAAAATAAAAATGAAATTAAGCATAGAAGACATGTATAGCTTGTATATTTCTGGTTCAAAGTTAGTGGCATGACATGTCTATTGGTGAAAGATGATGTGGATACATAATTAGTGCAACATGACGTGGATAGCTTGCATTAAGAGGTTTGGAAGTTAGTGGCGATATGGCTATTATTAGAAGATGATATGGAGATCTTGCATGTTGAGATAAAACGTGTGATGATGTGTATAGCTTGCATTAAGAGGTTAGATGTTAATGGTATGATATGACTAGTGGAAGATGATGTGGATGTCTAATATCTTGCATGTTGAAATATAACATGCAGTGGGGAACCTAATAATCGCATGAGCGCATTAGTTTTGTTTTGACAACTTGGATGCTGACAAAAATAAAATATATACGTGAACTAAAGAAGTCAAAGCTTTTAAAATTATAGAATCCGCCAAAACTTATACTACCTCCGTTTTAATTTATAGAACATTTGACTTTTGTAACCTCAAATTTGATCATTCATCGTCTTTAAAAAATTGTGCAAAATATCACTTCTCTTGTGGTGCTTTATTAATAAAAGGTCGTTAAGAATGACTTAAATTTGACTATGTTTACGTAAATTTTTTAAATAAGACGAATGGTCAAACTTGAGGACATAACTGTTTATTTGTAGATCGTATCTGGAATACTACGCTTAGCTGATTTTTTGCAGTCAGTGCAAAGCTCATGTACGCAGAGATAACTATATATACAGTGTCTTCAGGGGTTTAATGAAATTTCTCAGCAACTTATATTATCTAGGCTGTGTCGTGTCGTGCTTCACGCATGTTATCTGGACGGAGGACTGGTTAGTAAAGCTGAAGAAACAAAGGCTATACTAAATGTTGTAAAAAGAAGGTTGTAAAAAAAAGGCTATACTAAACGACGAACTTGATGCTTAGACGAACTTGACGGCAAAAGATGCAAAATATATATTGTATGGAGTTGTTGGATGACAGTGACCGCGCAACAGATCGTTCTCTTACGGTGGCCGACAACTGCTGCAGATGGTCAACGACGCGAGGTACAACACGGTTAGTTTTAAATGTGCCTAAGTCGTCTTGGTAATTCTAGAAAAAAAAAAATAACTTTAGAGGCTATTTGAGCTATTGTTTCTATAAACGGCAACATCATGCATGTGGGGTTTTTTTTTTTTTACAAGCCTAATATCACATTTGATGGCTTTTAGTGTTAACGATGCATGATTTTGGATCTACTCTCTCCATCCTAATTTATAAGATGCTTGACTTTTTTCCACAAACTTTAACCACACATTTTATTTAAAAATTTTTATAAAATGTCACTTCTTTTGTCGTGGATTATTTTACTAATAAAAAGCTCTTCAAGAATAACTTAAATTTGATAAAATTGTATAAATTTTTTTAAATAAGACAGTGATCAAACTTAGAGCAAAAGAGTCAAATGTCTTATAATTTAAAATAGAGTAAATACTAGAGGGCCGCTGAATCTTTTATGATACTAGCAAATATGCCCGTGCGTTGTAACGGGTAGAAAAAAGAGACTATCAAACATACATGAAAAATACTATCAAACAATCATGGATAATGATCACCAGGATTATACTTACCTATTTAGTTTTATCCTTTCGATAAATTTTTAAAGATATAGTTTATTTTAAGATGGCTGTAACATTCATAATATATAAATTAATGTTGGCAATAATTGGCTTGTTAAACTTTATCTAAAAAAGACGTTTCAAATTATCGACCAACAATATTTTTTTTCATGAAAAATCAATTGTTTCAACAGTGTTTTGGCTTATCACCGAAGTCCTGCCAGCCCCAATATGTCATTGTGTAAATATTATTAGTTTTCATATTATGAGAAAGATAAAAAGTGGTAAATAAAATAAAAATGAAGAAAAATAATAACGGAAGACGTTCCGTAAAAAACAACTAAACCCAAATATAAAAAAAAAAAAAACGCCAAACTTACTACATGCAGGAACCTGGGCATGCAACGGAACAAAAAACAAAAACACCGAAAAAGGTTTAAAAAAAGGTAAACCAAGAAAACTCTTCATACTTTATTATTATAAAGTCCTTATGTGATTAGGATTCATATTTAGCTTATTTATAGAATTGGAGAGATCTATTCAGATTTGTTTTCTATTTGGATTAGAATTGGTAGAGCTGTTATATATTAGACAAAAAAAAAAAACTACTCCGAACGATGGACACAAAAGGTAGAGTGAAATTTTGCAATATTTTGTGTATGTTTTCCAATAAAAAAATACGTATTTGAATCGGACTCGATGCGTTGACGTGGTTTTGTCAATACGTACTCAAAATAGTTTGAAACTCTAGAATGCGATTTTTATGCATGTCGGAGATTCACGGGTGCACAAACCAGCTCCTTGGTCAGTCCATGTGTAACATCCAGGCATGTTGATCTTTGATTCAGGCTCCAACATCCAGTATCTCTTCAGGCTTTGTCGAATCCGTAGAGGGAATCCGTAGAGGAGGCGGGCACACCTATGAAGGCTCATATTCAATCACAAACATGATTTTTTTTTCTTATTTATATATAAACTGGCACACAAATCATGAACGGGACTCCATGTCCAGATAGGAAACATGGCCACGAAGCTGGGGTATTTTTTATGGCAAATCTAAGAAATCGCTCTTTTAGTATTATATATTATCCAAAACGGATCCAATCATTGTCGAGTATAATTTAGGACTCTAGCCTTGGATGGAAATAGGGACTTTATTTATATTAGAATTAGAATTCATAGCTATCCAGCCATCTAAGCCCTCATATAAACACGGGACATATATTGTCCGCACAAAAAAAAAAACCTTAATTAATTGTTTGGTACTTGAAGGGAGACTGACAAAAAAAAAATGGTTGGACAAAAAAATGGGTTCAAATTTTGCCTCTTTATTATTAGATATAGATATAGATATAGATTATCTATTTTTCTAGTGCCATACTGCGTGAAGAATATTTATGGGGCTGCGTGAAGAATATCCTCTTCCGATCGGAGAGTAAAATATGGCTTGTACCTTGCTTGTGTTTCTCTTCCTCAATTGCAGCATAATCTGACTATCTGAGTATTGTATTATGTATACCGTGTATTCTTCGAACTGTCTAATATATGTCACGATCTAGGCCCCCGATTCAGAATTATAAGATATTATAGTAGTGTTCTTCTAGTTACCTTGTTCTTACTATAATTTTAACATATTATATATCTAAGTACATATCACAAACTAAAGAAGAAAATTAAACTCGAGGCCTTTATCAAGATCGATCCTTTACACAAGCAAAGGCACCGTGATTTGACCAGGAAGTTATGTATAATAAAAATAAAAAAAAAAAAAGAGTACTCTAGTCCTATTTCTCTTTAGAATTATTTTTCTAATAAATGCAATGCATGCAAACAGCTAGCAGCCAACCCCAACTTTTGGTGGCATCTTAGATTTGGAATGATTCCTCTATATATAATAATATATATAGTGATATAGTGATAAAACCCATCAGGCAGCAGCTAGCAGCCAACCCGAACGAATGATGAAGGGTAAATAAAATTTCGTCCGACCGCAACCACGTGATTGAGCTGCCAGCACGCGGACGATTATATTAAATTTCTGTCTCAGTCTGAGTCTCTCAAGTAAACGCCAGTCTAGTCTATCCCCGCTGTGATAGCTGCTGCTGTCTGCCAAAAGTAGATCTTCAATTCTTAGTGTAGAGATTGGTGGTATGATTATTAACATCTATTTTACTATGTATCTAAATATAATAATATGTCTAGATATATAGTAAAATAAATAAATAAAAATAATTTATAAATTAGAATGGAAGAAGCAGACAATTGCAAGCGGGCAACAATCGAGCTATCCGTCTTCGTCATACTCTATATTCATCCTCTAAAAGTAATATTCTAGCCCGTTCATTAAGATTATCTCCTCTAGATTGTTTTTCCCGCACCCATCCATACTCTATATCATCCCTCTATCCCATCATGGGACCCCACTTATCGCTTTTATTTAATAATAAAACCTCCCTTCCCTTTCCCCCCCCTCTCTCTCTCTCGCCGGCGAAGTTCCCAGGCGCACCCCTCCTCCCCCGGCTGGCATGTCGGCGGCAGCCGGCTGGCAGCCGGGCGCCCAGCCGCCCCCCGGCCGGCCACGCGGGAGTGCCGCAGGCGGCCAGCGGCCCTTGCTGGCCATGATGGGGGGCGCGCCCAAGCCCGGCGCGGGCGGGCGACGGGGGACGACGACGGCCACTTCCACCGACGGGCGGCGTGGTGGCGCGCGAGGCGAACGGGAGGCGCTTGCCACCGCTGCCGCCGGGCGGGGCGGCGGAGTTTCCGCGCGCCACTTCCAAATGGGCGAGCTCCCCGCGGCCGGGCGGCGTGGAGGCGCCGCGGCGAGCGGCTGCCAAAACGAGCCGCGGCCGCCGCTCCCGGCTAGCGCTAAGGCCCGCATCTCGCGCGGGCAGCCCGCTCGTCCTCCCTCTCCACCCCTGCTGTCCTCATTGCCGCCGGCGTCCTGTAGCCCTCGCTCCGCCTCTCCTCCTGCCTTGCTCGTGAGCGTCGAGGTGGGGGGGCCGCTGAAGTTCATAGAGGCCCGCTTCCGCCTGAACTTCGGCGGGACGGGGCGGCGGCCCGTTGGATAGCGCATGCTCCCAAGACGCCGGCGGAGTTTCACCTCGAAAAGTGATCCTAGAGGATCGTTTACCATCCCCCGCCGCAGATAGTCTCATTCCTCCATATAGCGGTAGTAATAGATATATAAACCCCACGCTTTAGTTGACCTAGCCAGCCATTCTGCAACACACGCATGCAGAGTAGGAACTAATCGACAAGGCGACAAGGCGCCGCGAGGTCACCGGCGGGCGGGCGGACGATCTCCGCGCCCCACGAAGCCGCGGGCGAGGAGTACCTATCACGGGTGAGACATCGCAACACATCCCCCGGTTTTCCGTTCTCCGAGGGTCAGGGGGCCGGGATTGGTCGGAGGTTTTCGAGATTTTTTAATCGAGGAGGATTTGCGCACCGCTTGTTCTCGCCGGGGGTGGAGTCTCGCGGGGAGTTGACGGCGGAAGGGACCGCAGGAGGCCGTTGACTTGCAGGGGTTTCTGTTCGTGAATCTCGGTCATGGCGGTAGCTCGCAATTCATAACCATGGGCGGGGAAGTTATGGCGGCAACAATTGGATTCAATCTACACCATCACGCAAGCAAAATTTGAGCTCCTCAAGGGGAGGTTTTAGTCTAAATCGAAAGGGGCGGCGGGCAATGTTGAAGGATTTGGACAGAGAATAGTTGGGCATGAGAAGTGCTCCATGCAAGGAGGGGGTATGGTGTGTTAGAGAAAGCAAGGTGGGCGGAGGAAATTTGAAACAATCTCTTCACAGATTGGCGTTGATGAGGACAATCGGAAGGATCCAAAGTGAAGGGCGTGAGACCCGAGTCCACGATCCGGGGATCTGTTTCCGTAAAGGGAAGGTTGGAGGGGAACAGAGGTTGAAGACGATGGGGAAAAAAGGCGGTTCCACACTTTGACTTGCAAGTCTTTCCGAGCTTCTAGAATGTGGCCCCACAGGGCGTATTCTCAAATTGGGCCTGTGGACGGAGGATACTTCAATTGTGGACTTTGGAAAGAATATTGAGGAGCTTTTTGGGCACTCGTGGAAGCCACTCAACAGGAGGGGGTGGTTCTGGAAACCTAAACCAATTGCCGTCGGAGATGTGTTGTTTCTAGCAAGAGGAGGAGGTCCGAGGTGGGGATACACTTTGCCAGGGAATAGTTAGGGTTCCATCTCCAAGTCCACTTGAGAAGTCCTTTGCAGAGGCGACCAAGCACAAGAAGATGTCAAGGGATCAACAAAGGGGGTGGTGGTTCGATCAAGGTCCAAGTCAGAAGCGGAGATATGAGGAAGATTGGAATAGAGAGCGAGAGAAGGGAGAGAGAATACATAGAGAGATCGAGGGGGAAGATCTAAGAGAAAGGTTGTCAAGGGAGAAATTCAAAGGAGAAAATGAGAGTCAGAGGTTTCGGCAGAGCTATGCAGAGGAAAGGTTTTTAGATCGGGGAGGCCAACCTTTTGGGCGCAGAGGACATGAGCAGAGAGGAGGTAATCAAGGAGGGCAGTTTCAATGGAGTGACAATCAGGGATGGCAAAATCAGCGTGGCGGTGAACAGGGTTGGCAACATCAGAGAGGAGGGGAACAAGATGGGAAGATCCATAGAGGTGGAGAGCAGGGCTGGCAGCATCAGAAAGGGAGGGAGTACGAAGGACAATATCAGAGAAGAGATGATCAGGCATGGAAGAGCTAGAGGGCTGGTGACATGAAGGCTCCTGCACAAAAAAGAGAGGCTGACATGGGGAAGAACATTGTTCCTCACAAGGATAGTGGGGGAGGGGTACCGGAATCACAAGGTCATATGAACATTGAGAAGGGTGAAAGAAGGGAAGATTTCAGAGGAGGATTTAGAGCTAAGGACCTAGGAATGTGCTATAGGTGTGGGAAAGAAGGTCATCATCGGGCTACATGTAAGAACCCACCTTTACATTATAAATGTAGGAATGAAGGACATATGGTTTATCAATGTAAGGGAGAAGGGGGAGCCTGCTTGAATATGAGGGGCTATGGTTTCCCTAACCTGGGTTTTTTCAGCCTCAAGATACCAGGTGTCACTTCAGGGCCTGTGATGGAGAATATGGGGCTGGTGCAGGTTCTGAGTGGGGTGGCCAACTGCACAAAAATTGAGGAGGAACTCAAACACCTGGTGGACCCTGAGTGGGACTGGAAAGTTAAACAAGTTGCAGAGTATGAATTTCTGGTAGTTTTCCCTAACAAGCTCACCTTGAATACCTTTTTCAAACCCAAAAAGTTGGAATTGGCTTTACATAATATTGAAGTCAATGTCTCCAAAGCTGAGAGAGTTTCATGGACAACAAACAAGTTGGAAACAGGTTGGGTACAGATCTCCAAAATTCCAGATTTTGCCAGAACTGAGGAGGCTATCAAACTGGTAGCTGAGCTTGCTGGTGAAGTACTAGTGGTGGATGAACTCTCTTTAATCAGGGATGGCCCAGTAAGGGTAAAAATCAGGGCTAGGAAAATTGCCAAGATCAAAGGTGACATTGAAATCTTCATCGAGGGTGAAGGGTATCCCTTTAGATTTACACCGGAGTTGCCTCAAAAAAAGGGTGGAGATCAGAAAGTGGAAGTCACAAAAAAGGAGGATGATCAGTCTGATGAGGAAGAAGAAGATGAAAATGATAGGCTAACTGAGTGGGAAAAGATGAAGAAAGAATTCAAAGCAAAACAAAAAGGCTCAAACAGGACTGAGGACAACAGGGGCAACCAAGAGAAGACTGAAAATAAGAAGGGGAGTGCTAAGGATGATCTAGTTGAGGGGGAAAAGGAAACTAACCATAGGGAATTAGCTCAATCCAGAAGTCCAAGGACAGATAGTATGATGCATGAAGAGGTGAACTTAGGAGGAAGGGTTAAGACAGCTGAATGGGAGATGGATCTCAGACAACATAGAAAGAGCTTGGAAAATTGATAGGAGGGAGACCATTCTACCTCTATCTATGATGAGTAAGGAAGGGAAACTATTGGTATTCACTGAGGAAATGATAAACCAACAAGAACCAGCTGATGGGGTGCTTTCACAGCTCACAGATAATGATACATTCTCTCAGGAAAGGAACAATGATCCCTGTATGGAGGATTATGAAGAAATGGAAAAGCAGATGAGCTACACTAGCCCTGAGTTTGAGGAACAACTGCTTACTGATCGGGATGCTGATATAGAAGGAGGAATACAGGATCAGGGAAAGGAAGTCAGGGAACAGCCTGATAACCTGAATGAGAAGGAAGTGTCCAACATAAAAAGCCAGTTAAAGAGATATCCTCCGCTTAAGGCAGCAAAGAAGGCGAGTGCTAGACGAGGAAGGAAATGGAGGGGGACAAATCCAAAGGGAAGTCTATATCTTGGATAGAGGAGGACTTCATGGCAGGTACGAATGACACTAACCATAATCCTTTTACGGTTCTTGATCTCATAGAAGAAAAAGATCTCAATAATATTTTGGGGGATTGTGATATTGTCTTAGGGGGTCATAATGGGGAGAGTAAGGACATTCTAGATGAAATGATAGCTAAAGAGAAACTAAGGGCAGCTGTAGCGGAAGCCCAGTATATTGCCTATAGAGACCAAATAATATTTCAGTCAAACTGGATTGAATCTAAGAATCTTGGTCTGGGGAAAGCAGACAATAAGGATAGAAATTTCAATCCAGAACCTGGTGGGGATGGGGGAATAAAAGAAGGCTCGTCAACTCAGGGGAGGGAGTCTAGTCTTGTTTTAGAACAGGGATCACACATGGAGGGGAGGGATGCTAACCTAGGTTCTACCCCTAGGTCTGAGGTTAGCCAGAAAGTGTTAACTGAAGAGGGGAAGGATGAGGAGTTAGTAGTGGATGAATGGGGGACTGTGGGTGTGGATCTTGAAGGGGACAGCGGGGAGAGAATGGCAGGGGAAAAAAAAGGGGTATGGGCACTGGGAAAGGGAGCTCAAAATTGGAAAGGGAACTTAGAAGACTATGCATAAAATGAAAATCCTATGGTGGAATATTAGAGGGATGGGGAAGAAAGCTAGGGTGAGCCAATTGAAAGATATCATTGGGAGAGAGAAGTGTGACATTGTGGGTTTACAGGAGACCATCGGACAGGGATTTCCAAGATAGCGAGCTTCGAGACTTGACTAATGGGGTTCCTTTTTCTGTGGAGTTGGATCCCCGCCAAAGGTCACTCGGGGGGGTGTTCTCGCTAGGGGGTTAAAGATGAATGTTTGGAAGTTGAAAGGGGATTTCTTTGTGGAAGCTTATATAAGAAACAAAGCTAAACAATGTAAGATGGAGGGAGGTGGTGGTATATGGACCAGCTAACCATAAGCTTTCTGGAGATTTCTTAGCTGAGTTACAACAATGTTGTCTGGAGTCTAATTTGCCTATAGTAATAGGGGGTGATTTCAATCTGATCAGGGAGAAAAAAGACAAAAGCTCTATGCAAGGGGACAGTAAGCTCATGGAGCTATTCAACAGCTTTATTGAAAATAATAACCTAAGGGAGATTAAGAGGTGGGGTTCAAGATTTACTTGGACTAACAAACAACTGAGCCCAGTTCAAAGCAATATTGACAGAGTGCTGTGCTCTATAGAGTGGGAAAAGATGTTCCCTCTGTATGCAGTGAAAATCCCCGACTAGAGTGGGTTCGCAGACCACCGGCCACTTGTTTTGGATGATGGTTCACGTGATAAGCCCAAGAAGAGAATTTTTAAATTTGAGAACCAGTGGTTACAAAGAGAAGGCTTTTGTCAGATGATAGAGGAGAGGTGGAACTTGATGAAACTGAATGGAAAGATTTACTCCCTTGATAATTGGCACAAGAAAATAGGTACACTAAGATCCTTTCTAAAGGGGTGGGGAGGTAATCTAAAAGGGGAACACAAGAGGATCAAAGAAGATATACTTTTGCTTCAAATAAGAGAACCGGATGATCAAGAACAAGAAGGGGGCTTAGCTAAGGCACAATATAGGGAGAGATACAGGTTGGAGGAAGAGTTAGAAGAGATTTTAAATGAGGAAGAATTGTACTGGCAACAAAGGGGGAGTGAAAAATGGGTGCTACAAGGGGATGCAAATACTAATTTCTTCCATTTGGTGGCCAATGGAAGGAGAAGGAAGAAAATGATCCCCGCATCTTGAGGAGGGGGCGCATGATTGTGGAACCAAAGGAAATACAGGAAATCATTTACAAGTTTTACAAAAACCTGTTTGGAATGCAAAAGGAGAGGAATATACACCTTGCCGATAGAACCTCAGGCGGGATCAAACAAAGGCTCGGGGAGGACAGAACCTTTCTTACAAGACCCTTCTCAATGGAGGAAGTGGAAGTCTGTAATTAAGAATTTGAAATCAAACTCACCCCCGGTCCCGATGGCTTTAGTTATTCTTTCTATAAGGCATGTTGGCCAATAATCAAGGAGGACTTCATGAAATTGGTTGATGATTTCTACAAAGGGGAATTGGACCTGGTTAGGTTGAATTATGGTGTGATCACATTGATACCTAAGATTCGAGGATGCTTTGTGAATGTTAAACGATTTTCGCCCAATTTGTCTGCATTGAATGTGAGTTTCAAAATATTCTCTAATCTGCTCATGGAAAGAGTAACGGCAAAGGGGTGACAAGCTAATAGATAGAACTTCAGACGGCCTTCATAAAAGGGAGGTATATTTTGGATGGTGTGGTTATGCGACATGAGACATTGCATGAATTGAGAACAAAAAAAAATGAAAGGAATTGTGTTCAAGATTGACTTCAAAAAACTTATGACAAAGTGTGAAGTGGGGTTTTGTAAGGGAAGTAATGAGGAAGAAAGGTTTCAATGACCAGCTCATAAGTTGGATTATGGAGACCGTAGAAGGGGAAAGTATGTATTAACATCAATGGGGAGAATGACCCTTACTTTAAGTCATATAGGGGTTTGAGACAAGGAGATCCCTTGTCTCCTTTATCGCTCAATCTGGTTGGGGATGCTCGGCCCATATATTGAATAAAGCCAAACAAAAAGGTCATATCAAGGGGCTGGTGTCACATTTAGTGGATGGGGGTTTGTCACACCTGCAATACGCAGATGATACCATCCTGTTTCGAGAATGATGAAGCAAGCATTAGGAATCTTAAACCGCTACTGTATTGCTTTGAATGGATGTCGGGGCTGAAGATAAATTATCATAAATCAGAAGTTTTCACTTTGGGGGTCATCGGATATAGAACAACAAAGAGAGTTGCTAATGTGTTGAATTGTAAAATTGGTAGTTTGCCAATGATATATTTGGGGATACCGTGTCGATAAACATTTAGGGGCTAGTGTTCGGAGAAAGTAGCTCTGAAAGTAAGGAAGAGGTTACAACCTTGGAAAGGGAAAACTTTGTCATCGGGGGGAAGACCGATATTGACTAATACCTCGCCGAAAGCAAGATTCCAATTTACACAATGGGGGTGTATAGACTTCAAGAGGAGGTGCATCAGCATATGGATACTACCAGAGCAAGGTTTTTTTGGCAAGGGGCAAATGAAAACTTTAAGTACCACATGGTTAAGTGGAGTAACTCTTGTTCACCAAAGGAGTGTGGGGGCCTGGGAATTTTGGAAACTAGAACCTTAAATGAGGCTTTACTAGGGAAGTGGGCTTGGAGAGTGCTGCAATCTGATCCAAGGGATGTTTGCGCTGAACTTCTCCATAAAAAATACTTGAGGAAGAATAGCTTCCTTCAGTGCTCAAATGTTGGGGGCTCTCAGTTTTGGAGGGGGATTGTAAAGTCTAAAGAAAATCTAAAATGGGGTCTGAAAATGGAGGTACACAATGGACAATCGATTAGATTCTGGGAGGAAGTTTGGATAGGGGAGACACCTCTAAAACTGCAATTTCCATGTCTATATAATCTTTGCAAAAATAGGGGCTGCCTGGTGGCTGATTGTTGGGAGGGAGATGGGTGGAACTTAGAGTTCAATCGCCCATTAGGAGAAAGAGAATGGCTGGAATGGGAAAATCTAGTAGATACCTTAGATAACTACCCTCTGGAGGAGGGCCCTGATAAAGCTAGATGGGTGCTGGAAAAATCAAATGCATACTCCACGAGATCCATGTACAGAAGGCTCATGTTTAGGGGAGTTACAAATTGTAGGATGAAGAAAATGTGGAAGAGCAAACTTCCCCAGAAATTAAAAGTTTTCGCTTGGCTGGTTCTTCAAGATAGAATCCAGTCAGGGGAGAATTTGAAGAAGAGATTGTGGAAGGGGGATGAGAAATGCTGCATATGTAGAGTCTTAGAAACCAGTGAGCACATCTTTTTCAATTGTCATCTAGCTAAAGTTGTGTGGGTATGTTTTAAAGAGGCCTTGGGGTGGGAGAGGATACCCAGAAGTTTTGCTGATGTGATGGAGCATTGGCTACCGTTAGGGGGCCGACATTATCATATAAAGTTTTTCATGTTCATCATTACATTATGGGGTATCTGGTTGATTAGAAATAAAATGGCAATTGAGAAGAAATTTCCTAAGGACTCAAAGGAAGTTTTTCTCAAAATCTTCAAATTGATGCAGAAATGGCGAATACTCTTGAAGAACTCGGATGCAAAGTTTATGGATGAGAAGATGGAGGTCATGAGACGGTGGCTGGAGGATTTTTGGCTCCGCGCCAACGAGCTGGAAGTAGAAGGAGTGCTGTGACTGTCTCTGCATCGCTTCTCCGGATGTAATAGTTGGATTGGCCCT
Source organism: Chrysopogon serrulatus (assembly GCA_015844335.1). Taxonomy (NCBI): domain Eukaryota; kingdom Viridiplantae; phylum Streptophyta; class Magnoliopsida; order Poales; family Poaceae; genus Chrysopogon; species Chrysopogon serrulatus. The sequence continues at coordinate 15,567 of JADLZL010004901.1, read as the reverse complement.
GGACGGGGTGCTCTTCTGCAGTGCAAGCTGGTGTCCCCAGTAGTAGCATGACTTTAGTTTTATTTTCTGTGATGCCTTCCTCATGTTCTCCTCCCCCCGTGTTTGCTTTTTCCTGTAGTTTGTTTTGAGAATGTTTGTATGACTTTCATGGCTTTCTATAAAAGTCGGGATGGTTTCCTCCGTCAAAAAAAAAAAAAGATATATAAACCCCACTGAACGATGAACTGTGCAAAATTCCGTCCGACCGCAAGCACACGTGATCGAGCTTACAACTTGACTTGTCTGCAAAACTGGAGATACCATACTAGCCAGTAAAAGAGGCTCGCGAGTCTGGACATGAACACGATTCAACAGAATGTCAAAAAAAAAATCACGACCAACAGGCTGGCGCCGGTGTGGAGTGTCCGCTCACCACCACTGCAACCCTGTCGTCTGTCGTCTTAGCTTGGCAGGGGCGAAAAGGCGGCACGACGCCACAAGTGGTGTTTACTAAACTTTTATAACTAAACTTTTATATAATACAGTCGTTTTACCGAGAAATGATGAATAGGGATAAAATTGAGGAGAAGCATTAGGTCACCGCCACCGCACACCTCTCGGACTCGGTGCTTATCGTCGCCGACGCGACCAAGGGTGTCCACGACCAGATCCACGCTGCGTTTCGCCCAGTGTCCATCGAGCACTTGCGCCTGCCTTCCCCCCGCTGCGCCCGCCGCCCGACCCACCTCCGCCGCCGTCTACCACAGCAGCTTCTGCGCTCGCGACGTGCTGCTTTGTTAGAAATCGCCCAGTGGTGGGCCGACATGTACAGCCCACGCAGGCCCAAGATGGAAGAGACGAAAAGATACAAAAGGAGGGAACCGCAGCAGTCGAAGGGCATCGAAGAATATTGAGAACAAACATATCTCCATCTCCTGTTCATCTTCCTCGCCGAGCCTCCCTCCGCAGGTCTCGATTTCTCCTCCTTCCATGGTCTAGTTCTCAAATCCTCCATCTAGATTGCTTTGCTTGCTCCAGACCTCCCTTCCCTTGAGGTCGTGTATTCCGATTGTATCTAGACCGAGCTATCCTGTGAACTGGTTCAAGGGGTGTGCTAACAATTGGTATCGAGAGACAACGATTCTCGGCCTAATTCCATGGATCCCCGCTTCCCCCTACCGAGATCTCTCCTTCTACCCTAGTTCTGCTCGGCGAGATGCGCGGGATGTTCGCCCGAGGCCGATGCTCGTTGGGACGGCGCCCCCGGCCACAGCGGCGTGCAGCGGACGCGCTCCCTCCTCCTGCAACGACGACTGGGTGCCGTCCCTCGTGGATGGGGCCGCCACCTCCACCCACCCCGACGCAGCGCGAACGACGCCGTCGAGAGGTCACCATCGACGTCATCCCTCAGCCCAGCCCGTGCTCGGCGCCGCCTCCTCCCGTCCCGGCGCTCCCCCAACATCGCCCTCCGGGGCTCGCGTCCCCTGCTGGGCGAGACCACGAGGGCCTGCGGCGTCCCCCGCCTCCGAGTCGCCGCGCGCCAATCAGCCCGCCGCCACCGCGGTCACCCAGCGTGCCCGCAAGTTCGACATCGCCGACCTCGACCGCCTCAACCTCCTTCCTCGACGGCTCCTCGGCAACATCGTCTCCCCTTCCCCTCAAGGATGCCGCACGGACGGCAGGTGCTCTCCCGCGCCGGAGGCCTCTGCGCGCGCCGCACGGGAGGAGGTGAGCTCGTGTTTGTCGGCGTGAACATACAGCGGCTCCACAAGGACTTTCGCGGCCGGCGACCCAGGCCATCTCCGCTGCGTCCGCCTCGGCCCGTCAAACGCGCGTGCTCCATGCCACCCCACTCGGTGGCTCGACGGCTCCCTCGACGATGACCCGCAGTCCGCGTCGCCCACTCCGTCGCGCCGCTCGTCCAGGCAAGCCGTCGGTCGCAATGGCCAGGCTCCCCGGCGCGGCTGCCCGCTCAGCGCCCCGATGCTGTAGGCGCTGCAGGTGGTGGGCTGCTGGCTTGGGTGATGGCTGCGGGTCGGCGCAGGCCACATGTTCGACGATTTGCCCGGCCGGCGGCAGCAGCTTCCCGCCGACGTCCCCCATCGGGTGCTCTCCTGGCGGAGGATATGCTCCGCGAGATCAGCCCCGACATCACGGCGGCCCGTGCCAAATCCGCCCGACACGGCCGACTCCGTGCTTCTCGGAACCGCCTGTCCGGGCTGGCTTTCCCCCGTCCCAGTCATTCACACCGGGCCGGCGAGGCGGGAGCGTTCGAGTCGAGGCCACGGCTCCTTCCCCCGTCGGACGAGCCGTACCGCGACGATGCTGCGGGGCGGAACACTCCGGCATGGGCGTCATCCTCGACATGTGGATGCCGCTGGACTGCGGCAGCGAGCGCGACTTCGACGACTCCATCCTACAGAACATCCGCTCCTCTCCTTCGCCGGCGTTTCCTTCCATGTCAAATCCAGCGGAAGCAGCGGAAGAGATTGTAGCTGTCATCGACTCACGCTCTGCTCTTGGGCCTGCTATTGTGGTATTCCAGGACGTTTCCCGAGCATATTCAGCCAAGGTATTTCACTGCTAAACTCACCCCTGCATACTTGGTTGATGATGCTGCTGTTCGGCTCTGCTATGCATCCGTTTACACACATGCTGTTCAGAGGGTGTCTCAGAATCTAGTGCAGCTAAGGTTAAATTGGCCACCACCTGAGCAGCTTGAGATACTGGGTATTGGTGATCCTGTCAGGCCTACATTTTGGCGATCCTTTAGCTGTGCGACATCGTGGTACAGTACATGGTCTGGGCACAAGTCATGTCATATTTTGCTATATGATGTTTATCCTCCATATGGAGTGCTACAAATGCAGACACTATTGAAAGTCCCTTGGCCACCAGTTTGGAAAATCTTGACTGGTAGTATTAAGCAGTTTCAGTTGCCTCAGTGGTTGTATCCCTGTCAAAGGCCGCAAAATATGTTCCTGACTACATCACGGTCAATGATGAATACTGGTTCACTGAGTCTCAAGATGGGTCACAGATGGCCAGTGGAAGAACCTGTCTATTGGATTTATTGCAATCCACATTATACAGTTGCACGGGCCCTCTTCATTTGGCATTTTATTACTCTAAGAAGCGTCAAGATGCTGAGTGTGAGCCGGCGTGTACTTATACTACTTGGATGCTGGATTGTTGAGCATACAGGCTGCATCAGGAAATTGTCTGTTCACAAGGCTGGAGTGAATGGGTTCATTATTTGCTGCATTGAGTTGCAGCCATGGCCACCCCCTGATATACTTCATATTCACATTAATAGTGAGTGGGTTGAGACAGATTTAGTTGCCAACAGTATGTTATTGCATCAGTTTACTACAACTGGCGTCATGTGGGTGCTAATTGAAATTAATTATCTTGCTCATGAGGAGTTTCAGTTCAGTTATGAGATGGAAAAGCTGATGGAAACTACTTTTATGGTTCTGCTTTCGGATTGGGCTCGCTGGTTATCCATTCTCCTTGCTCGGGTTGCCTTGTTCAGATTAGTGCCATGGGATCCGGGTGATTCACAACTCTTGCTATCTGTGAGTGTGGCTGGCTGTGCACTGGTTCAAGAGCGAGTACAGCGGAAGTGTGGTGGCAATTATCTGTGTTTCTTGCTTGATGTGACAGAACAGCAATTTCGAGTTGCAAGGTCATGTACCAAGTGCAAGGTAACCTGCTGGGTATTCATGCTGCTTGATATGGGCTTCTTGACTAGCAACAAGGAAGTGCAGTACATGGAGACATCAACTATGCATCTGCAACATGAGTGGTTTGGGACAGTCATTGTGGAGTTTCTGCAGAACAACAGCTCATCACAGTTTCCTGTTTCTTGTCAAGTGGAAGTCTATGTTGCTATTAGCACGGATGAGGTGTACTGGCAGCCACATTTATCATTCCGTCGTTCTCAGTTTGCACTTGGCACTGCTTGCGTGAACTCAGTGGGATGGCAGATGCTTGTCCGAGGAAGATACTGGAGCTCGATTGTCAGTAACTTGTTATGGTTGGAGCTTGGAGTTGGGCAGCTCATGTGCATCGGCCCAGAGAGATCATTCAAGGAGGATCAGCCCAGACCGCCTCCATGGCCCCTTTTCCTAGGAGAGCAAGTTGTGCACCGGTTTGGACTGGCAAAAACTTCAAGAAGCGGTTCGTCCAGTCTTTGGGACCCCGGTGGTTCCATCTTCTCCATTGGCTTGGGGGCAAGCCGAACTTCAAGAAGGGGGGAATGTCAGGAACTGTCCAGTGGTGGGCCGACATGTACAGCCCACGCAGGCCCAAGATGGAAGAGACGAGCAGTACAAAAGGAGGGAACCGCAGCAGTCGAAGGGCATCGAAGAATATTGAGAACAAACATATCTCCATCTCCTGTTCATCTTCCTCGCCGAGCCTCCCTCCGCAGGTCTCGATTTCTCCTCCTTCCATGGTCTAGTTCTCAAATCCTCCGTCTAGATTGCTTTGCTTGCTCCAGACCTCCCTTCCCTTGAGGTCGTGTATTCCGATTGTATCTAGACCGAGCTATCCTGTGAACTGGTTCAAGGGTGTGCTAACATGCTTCGCCACTTGTGACGGCCCATCTGGCCATCCATAGCTGACCCTGTGTGAGATTATATTGCATATCGTGGATTGTTAACACACAGACTAGTACTTCCCCTCTCCGCTATTTCCTGCCACGGCCACTCCAGGCTCCAGTAGCAGTGCTTTGTACAATTACTCTACAATTACTAGCTTCACTTGCCGATTGTATACTTCCTTACTTCACCCATGCATATACGTATATGAAAATAAATTTAATGGTGCGTAATTAACTTTGACAGCTGATACATACACATTCGGAATTAGGATCGAGAAACTGAGAACAGCTTGTGCTGCTGGCACGTCACAAAATTTTACCGGCAATGTCGTACAGATGCGGAGTATTGCAGAAGCAGAGCAAACTAGTAAGCTACTTGCCGGACAAACTATAATTTATAACAGTAGTTTAATCGTTAAACTAGACTGCAAATTTTCGCAAAAAATATAAATTCGATCGAAAATTGATGCATGTTACACAATGCGCAATTGTGCACAGACAAAACAAACAAAAATTCTCTCTGGTTCTCCTCCGCCACCACCAAGCCCAAAACCCGACACACCCTCTCACCCCAAATCCATGGCGCCACCTCGCTAAACCCCCAACCACCGGTCCGCCCTTCGCTTCCCCGCGCCCCATGGCGCTCTCCGAGCTCTCGCTCCACCACTCCTTCGGCCTCTCGTCCTACCCCCACCATCCACCACTCCTCCCGCTCCGCTTCCTCTCCTCCTCCTCCTCCTCCTCCCGCCACGCTCCTCCTCCGTCCGCCGCCGCGCGCCTCGGCCTCCTCCTCTTCCTCCACCGGCGGCAATCGCACACCCCCACCCTCCACCAGCACGGGCACACCGTGGCTGCAGAAGTGGTGCCCGCCGACCCCTCCTGTCCCGCCCCCACCTCCCGCTCCCATGCCGTTCCCGACCACGTCCAGCGACTGCATCGTGCACCGACTCCGAACCACGGCCTCGCCTCCGATGACGACGACCCCTCCGCTGCCACGGCTGCGGCGCAGCTGCCGAGGCACCAAGCGCCTCGGCGACCTGCTCGACCGCAGCTGGGCACGGCCCGACCGCCAGCTTTGACGACACCATCCTGCCTTGGGAGAGAGAGGGACGAGCCCACTGGGCCGGCCAGGGACAAGGAGGATGGAGCCAAGCGGAGGCGGGTCAAAGCGCCCACGCTGGCCGAGCTCACGATCGAGGACGAGGAGCTCAGAATGACGCCAGCGACCGCATCACCGTGCCCAAGGCCGGAGTCACCACGGCCGTCACGGAGAAAATCCATGACGCCTGGAGGAAGTCGGAGCTGGTCCGCCTCAAATTCCATGAGGACATGAAGACAGCGCATGAGCTCGTTGAGGTTTGCACCATTTTTCCTAGGCGCTCTGATCTCGAATTATGTGGCACTTCCAGCTTGTTGGTCAATACTGATTAGTTTAGTGGTGCAGTAGTAGCAATTAAAACCTGCATTGTCCAGTTAACTGCATTGAATTTGAGTCTCAATCGGAGTTGTTGGTTGTCTTCCAAAAATGAATTCCTAACTAACTCGAGTTTTTGTGCATTAATCAGCGACGCACAGGCATCAGCTCAATTGATAGCCTGAATGCTATTACTGACAGTCATGATTGGGATATCAACAATGAAGACTCTTGGATGTATCTCTGGCGCTCCACAGTTTTCTCATCTTCTAAAGCTTATAAGACTCTAACTGGCAGTCATCAACATCAAGCATCACCTCATTGGATATTTGGATTGGTACCATTACAATTCTGCAAGTTTGGAGATATACCATTACAATTCGTGTATTTGGAAAACTACCATTATAATTTGAAGTCTCACTGAAGTTTGCCATTAAGTACGTATCCCAGCCGTTTGGGCCCATTGGCAGGCGTATACGGACAATACGTATTTTCGTATGGACGTAATTGCCCCTCGCCCATCTGAAAGAAAGGCCCGTGGCCCCATCTCTCACTCCCTTCTTCCTCCTCCCGCACTGCTGTCTCTGTCTCTCTTCTCTCGCTGGGCCGCCGCCGTTCCCAAACCCTAGCCGCCGCCTGGCGCCGCCGGCACTGCTGCAGCACTGGATCCAGCGCCCCCGACCTCGCCCGAGCCCGCTCCAAGAGTCACCGGACCCTGAACTCGAACACAGAGGCCGCGGCACCTTCGCCGCAGCAGATGGATCCTGCGCCCCGACCTCGCCCGAGCCCACTCACTCGTCATCACTGGACCCTGCTCCAACCTGGAGGATGGTGAGGAGTTGAGCGCAGCAGCTGCTCCCGTAGCCATGGAGGACGCCGAGGATAGGTATTCATTCAACCCTTCATGCTGCTAGTCCTTGATTCAGTATTGGAACATTGCATCTTAGTACCTTTGCTCGTATGTTGTTGATTTTGACAATGTTGCTTGCTGGTAGGGCTCGGTTGTTCTCATTAGAGATTAAAGTTGAAGCTTTCTCTACTACCGACAGTAATGGTAGGAAAATATACACTAAGGGTAGTGTGATTACATGGGATGTGGAGGTAGGATCATTTTCTTTCGAGTTGCTGATGCAAAGCTTGACCAATCAGTTCAAATGGTCCCCTAGTCAGTCTCCCTGCGTGTGGTTTTTTGACAAAAGGATATGTGAAGACACCAGATTAGTTAATGACTTTCAATTGCTTGATTTGTTTGAAATGTATAAGGACCGATGCATTGTCGGGTTGTAGTAGGAGTTTATAAAAAAACAAATTGCATGTCGATGAGTTTGCTACCCTAGAGCCTATCTCTGCTCCATTCCTCCCGATTGCAACCAAGATCCGTAAAGCAATATGCCCGAAGCCAACCATATTCCACCAGATCATGTTAGCCCTCTAATAATCCTACTTGCTGAGGCGTAAACAGAGAACAATATGCTTGAGCGACCTAGAGCCGGACAGGGGAACCGGACATGTTTGATAATGAGGAGGAGTATGTGGGTGTTAATGATGAGGGTATTTACATGCCAATACCTCCACATCAGCACACTAACCATGCACAGGCTGCTAACAATCATCCTCCTCCGAACCTTCTTTTTGCTAATCTTTGGTGGTGGTCCTGTTGAAGGAGGACTTTCTCTTGAGGCGCGAGGTTGATGATGCAGATCCACAGGGAGGCCCAGGTCATTCATGATCCGAGAGAACCCCAAGATTGTGTTAGGAGAGCTATTTCCTGACATAGTGTCATTCAGAAAGGCTATCGCATTTTGCAAAGAAAGACAGGCTTTTGAATTTACAAAAAAGTACAAACCGACCCAACAAGATTCATTGCCAAGTGTAAAGCGAGGGTTGTCCTTGGCGTATCCATGCTTCTAGGGTTTATGGTGCGAAGACAATAGAGGTAAAATTGTCATTTTAGTATTATTTGCACTGAATATGTATTTTTTTCCAAACTGATCTGCATTTGTTTGTGCAGATCAAAAGGCTACCTGCAGAGCACAACTGTAAGACTACCAAGCTAGTATTTGGGAAGATGGCCTCCCAAGGTTGGTGTGCAGACAGGTTGGCAGATTGGCTCAAGAAGAATCCAACCAAAGGGCCAGGCCAATGCAAAGACAAGTTAGAAGATGACTTTGGCATCAAGTTGAAATACTCCAAGGCATGGTCAGGTATGAAGTGTGCAATGGAGCAAATTCATGGTACATATGATGAGAGTTTCCAGCTTTTATTTAACTGGGCTGCTCAAATTGAGAAAGTGTCTCCTGGTAGTTTAGTACAGATTCAATTAGAAAAGATTGAAAATAAAGACAGGTTTCAGAGAATGTTTGTTGCTCTTAGACCATGTGTAGATGGTTTCTTGGCCTGATGACCTTTTATTGGCATAGATGCATCTTGTTTGCATGGTAAATATAGAGGACAGTTAGCTTCAGCTATCGGTGTTGATGGACACAATTGGTTGTATCACATAGCTTATGGGATTTTTGAGTCGAAACGAAGACAATTGGCAATGGTTTATGGAACAACTACGCAGTGTGATAGGAGATGTTCCAAATTTGGTTATATGTACGATGCATGCAAAGGTTTGGAGATCTAGCTTGGGGCTGTTTTCCCCACAAGCCGAGAATAGGGAATGCATGAGGCATCTGTACCGAGAACTTCATGAAAAAATATCATGGTGATGTGTTCATCGATCACGTGTACCCCGCCGCTAGAAGCTACAATGAAGGGATGTTTCAAAGGCACATGAAGAAAATATTTGAGTTTGCACCGACTCCATTGAGTACTTAGAGCAAGATCACAATAGGATCCGGTATAGGTGTGGATTTTTAGAAAATAGCAAGTGTGACTATTTGACAAATAATGTGTCAGAAAGCTTCAATGCACAAATAAAAAAGTTCAAAGGATTGCTACTGCATGAATTAGTGGACAAGATTAGAGAGATCATCATGGAGAAGAGATACATTAGGAAGATGCTTGGGAGGCAGTGGATAGATGGAGTGCTACCTAATGTAATGAAGGAGCTCAACTTGATTAGCAAACACCTGAAGGTTGTCAAAGTCTCTGTTTGTGATGTTGATACTGCAGAAGTGACCATTTTGGATGACTGGAATAATCAGAAAAGGGAAACTGTTGACTTGCAAAACCAGAAATGCTCCCCTCAGGCGGCGGTGGCGGTGACAGAAAAAACCCTGCAAACATGCTTTGGCATGGATTTGCTCCAACAGAGGAGTAAATATAGAGGACTTTGTTCATGACTACTACTCAGTGGCTAGGTTCAAGGCAACTTATGAGGACAGGATTGAACCTATTCCTGATAGGTCACAATGGCCGGTTGTCAATCTTGGGTTCAAAGTGTATCCTCCATTGCTAGGAAGAGGTGCAGGAAGACCTAAGGTTCAAAGGCAGAGAGGCTGCTTGGAAAAAAATGCTCCAAAAAAGAAGGTGAGATGTAAGAGATGTGGGGACTTTTGACACTTTGCAAAAACTTGCAAAGAAGCAGAAGTTGGTGCAAATGGTGAGAGACCTCCACCTAGGAGCAAAGCCAAGAAAAGGTAATTTTCTGTACTTTCAAAAAGTTCCTGTTATGTGGTGTTGATGCAATTCCTGTGCGCTAAACCTGTCCACTTACCTTTGTTATCTAGGAAAGAAGCCCCAATACAAGAAGCTGGTCCATCCCAAGCTGGTCCCTCCCAAGCCAAAAAACAGAAGGTAAAGGACAACAAAAAGAAGGGCACACCAAAGAAGAAGAAGACACCGGTCAAGAAGAAGCTGAAGAAGGCTCAAGCCGACCCACCTGCTACTGTTGTCAGCAGCTTAAGGAAGCTTGTCCAGGACAAGTGAACATTGAGAGGATCTGTTGATCTGCTTTTGTAATATGAAAGTTAGAACTTGTATGCTTTTGTGGGATCTAAGTAGTGAATGTGAACTTGTATCCTAATGGTTGGTGTCCTCCAACCAAATATTTGGATTTGGAATGCTGGAACCTAGTACTAGTTGTGAACTACGTGCATGTGCACCTGGAATGTTAAATTCAGTGCTTGTGAACTCAATTTGTTTGCTGTCATTAATTCTAGTTCATGTGCACCTGGGAAACAGCTATCAATTTGTGTACAATTGGGACTCAATTTACTTCAAGATTTTCTGGAAATACAGCCACTTCATGCCAAAATTTTCTGGAAATACAACCATAACATGCCAAAATTTTCCAGAAATACAACCACTTCATGCCAATTTTTTCTGCAAATACAGCCATTACATGCCAAAATTTACCAGGAATTGCATCTCAGTTTGGAAATCAAGTATGCTGAACATAACAGCATGCCACATTCATTGCATAGCAAATTCATGGTTCAGGGACACATACATCCAGACTCACATTGCCTAACTCAGACCCACATACATTAGCTGCCTAACATACAGCCTAATTCTTACTTCCACAGACCAGCCACAACAATACCAATCAACACACCTACAAAGCCAAGAACAATTGGCGATACAACTGAAAAATCAAGAACAATATTGCACTTCCTTGTTTCCACCACAGCCTTGGCCTCTTCAGGTTGCACCTTCTTCAAATTCCACACTTCAACTACAACACTTTCGACTTTTTGCTTCACCTCTTCCAATTCTTCTTTCAATTGAACATAACAGCCTCCTGATGCCTCCTGAGATGCAATGAATTGCTGTTCTCCTAAGGCATCATATACCCTCTCAGAGATGAGAAATTCACATGTTGTAGGATCACCCTGCACACAACAAAGAGTCCATCAGACTAGGGATTGCAGAGAAACAACAATGTCAGCAATGTCAAGAATCCAAACCTTCACGTTGTACGGGCAGACCAAATACCACTTGTCCTTCGTCCCTGCCTGCTTGCTCTAGATTCGGACGAGAGGAACATTGCAGAAGGGGCACTCCCTTTTGCCACTGGCTGCAGCGCTCGACCCCGATGACTGAACTTTCAGCGGGCTTCCAGTCCACTGCCCGGCCATGGAGACCTCGGCGCGCAGAGCACGGAGGGGGAACTGGATGCGGAGAGCAGAGCTGGGCCGCAGGGGAGATTGCACGGGCTCGCCGTGCCGGGATCCAGGTCACCGGCGGCTAGGGTTTCGCGAGTGTCGCGGCGTCCAGCAGAGAAGAGAGACAGAGACAGCAATGCGGGAGGAGGAAGAAGGGAGTGAGAGATGGGGCCACGGGCCTTTCTTTCAGATGGGCGAGGGGCAATTACGTCCATACGAAAATACGTATTGTCCGTATACGCCTGCCAATGGGCCCAAACGGCTGGGATACGTACTTAATGGCAAACTTCAGTGAGACTTCAAATTATAATGGTAGTTTTCCAAATACACGAATTGTAATGGTATACTACCTCCATGTTGTAAATAGAAGTCGTTTAGGACAACGACACGGTCTCCAAAGTATAACTTTGACTTCATATTTTTATAAAAATACTCATCACAAAATGATATATTTATACTTTTATGAAAGTATTTTTGAAGACAAATCTATTCATATGGTTTTTACATTTTCAAACTTAATAATTTAAAACGACTTCTATTTCCTATACGGAGGGAGTATCTCCAAACTTGCAGAATTGTAATGGTACCAATCCAAATATCCCCATTTAAATAGTTGAGGACATCAGGCAATCTTGGAAAGCACAAGTTCCTCTTCTGGCTCCTGCTAATTGATAGACTTAACACAAGGAATTTATTGCGATGGAAAATAAATTTCTAGGGAGCTTCAATTGTGTCTTCTATAACTCAGCTGAAGAAACCTGTTTCCACCTTTTCTTCTCCTATCCCTTTAGCACAGCATGTTGGCAATCAATTAACATTGTTTGGGACATTTCACTTGATCGTCTGGACATGATCTGCCAAGCGAGAATTCCTTTCAGTAATCACATCTTCAGAGAATTAGTTATTGCCGTATGTTGGATTATCTACACTATAAGAAATGGAGTTATCTTTGATGGAAAAAGCTTTAATTTAAACTAGTGGAAACAAGCTCTTAAAGCTGAAATTTGCTTGGTGTGCTCTTTTTAGTTGGTGTGAGAATTTCCTTTAATGTTAGCATATCCCTTTTTCTTTTTGGGCATTGACTGCCTTGTAACCTTTGTAACTCTTGTATAGTTGCTTTTTATTCTTTAAGATAAGGGGAGCAGCTAAATTACGGTCGGATGTAAGTAAGTCTTTACCTTAAAATAATACTAAAAAATAAAGGTAGGAGTTTCAAAAAAAAAGGTAGGAGACTTCGCTGCTGACTCTTTCAAAAGAATTGAGAGCCACAACAGTTTCCAAAACAAGAGAGCGGCCAGGAGCACCATTCCAGTGGTTGTGGTACGCTCCGTCCCAAATCTGATCCTTATTTGATTATTATTCCCCGTCCGTTGGTTAAGGAAACATCGCTTCTTTCCATGTTCCATCCACCCCACTTTCTCATTTAGATTTGGTAAATAACAAATTCAAACCGTTCCATTTTTTTCTTCTTGTGATAACATTTCCACCCGTCCATTGGTAATTACTCGGTACCTATGGCTATATAACGGCAACAGCGGTCGCCCACCCACAAGTACCATGTCCACTTGACCATCGACGAACACAAGCAAGCACGCACACGGCCTCCAGTAATAACCGTCGGTGGTCCTGTTCGCCGCCGTCGGCATGGGCAAGCCATCTGCTGTCCACGCCAGGTGCGTGCTCACCGGGGCTCCTGCTCTGGCTCCTGGCACTGGCGTGCCTGCTGCCGCTGCTCGCAACGAGGCTCTCGGGACCGGGAGGACCACCCACGACCACGGCAACTGCTGCGAGCTCCGCCTCCACTGCTGTGGTGGAAAAGCCGACCGAAGAAGCATTATATTGGAGCATCCTCAGCCGTCAAGACCCGGAGCCGGCCTCCCAGCACCCCTCAGTATTACTGCCCCTCAGATGAACAGACAGACGTCGGTCCACATCTACTGCCACCACCAGCAGTGCTATCTGGTTTGCCGATTGTATACTTCTTTTGTTACTGGACGTGTGCACGTATGTATGGCTGAAAATAAATTTGATAGCATGCTGCCTTTGTGACAACTCAGTGAAACATTGGCTCAAGTTTAACTTTTCCAAGCATGTCAAGTCTCTGAGAGCTGATACACACTCGGATGAAATTGTGTTGTTGACACGTCACACAAAGTTTTGAGATCACAAATGTCATTCAGAGATCGTAGAAGCAGAGTTGGTCTTGAGTTAGATTAGGGATTAGGATAGAGTAAGAATCGGACTCCATATCCTAGGGGGCATAAATATAAGGCAACCCCTGTTGTAATCAAGAGACAACTTGGTGGCTGATTTGGGTGGCGGCGAGGCCGTGGGATTGTCTGGATGCTAGTGTAGCTGCTGTTTATTGGGAGGAGCGCCCGTAGTTATGCCATGAGGATTACACACATCACTGAACCTCATTAAAAACATCGTGTCTCGGTGTCGTTCTCGTTGACGTATTTTCTTCTATGGATGATTATGCTTCCGTATTTATCGGTTGGTAGATCTGTTTGGGTCTAGAACTAACCGTACACTCTAACAGCTATTAGGTTATTGATCTAATATATCCTCTTACTAGAAGATGTGCAAATATAACTCAAACCTTGGTCATAGAAAATACCCTTCACAACCTATGCATGTGCGCCTCACTAAAACACCATCCCAAAACCTTGCGGGAACGAAGGGCACGGAGGAAAGAGCATGCACACAACTCTAGCCTATACTAGTGCTAACTTAGGAAGCTTGTGGCTCCAAGGGCCTCTACGTTGATTTCCCTATTATTTTCATATTCGAGCTTTGGCTTCTTTGGTTGCTTCTCTAATATGGATTGTTAGTTTTGCTTGACACGTAGGTCTATGCCTCCTTGTGTAGATCTTCATCTCGGGGATCTTCTTAGCATGCAGATCTTTGCATCTGGGACCTTCTCATTGTGTTGATCTTCATCTGTGAAAGCTTCTCACCGTGCAGATCTTCATCTTTAGGACCTTCTTGTCTAAGGCTTCGCATGGAGACACACAATCACTTTACAAATGGGTGTAGTCATCTGAAGGTTTCTGTGAAGCCTCCAAATCTTCTCTCATGAGAGTTATGCAAAAGGCTTCACACTACAAAGAGTAAGGTCCTCTAGTATGCTCCCTTTGCTCTTGAGCTAACGTAGTGGCTAGCGAAGCCTCTCCTACTAAAGTGTTGGAGGAGATGAGTCATCATAGTCACCAAAGATGTTGATGAAGCCCCTGAAGTGTTAGTGGAGGCGAGTCGTTGTGGACACTGAAGATGTTGGCAAAAGCCCTTATGCCGAAGGTGTTGATTAAGTCGATGTTGGTGCAGATGCCGAAGATGTCAGTGAAGCTCCTCGTGCCAAAGTTTTGGTGAAGGCAAGTTATATGTTATGTCGTTAGTGATAAAGCAAAGGATGTTGGAGAAGCCTCTCTACCCATTGGCATCAAAGGATAGTCATTGCAGTAACCGAAGATGATCTGAGGCCCCTCGCGTTGAAGTGTTGGCGTGAGTGAGTTGTTGTACAAGCCGAAGGTGTTGGTGAAGCCTCTTCTGATAAAGTGTTTGCCAAGGACGATGTTGGGGGACCCATGAGGTATATAGGCAAAGTCTTCCTTGAGAAGAGGCCCAACTATGCTAGAGTAGTATCATGTGAAATCCAGCCTCACCAAGGGGATACATGTAAATAGGCATTTGTTATATAAGTTCCCAATTGCATGAGGGCGAGGAACCTTACCGGCCCACTCATTTTCACTTGTTGAAAACCCATGTATGTCCCTTGTCGAGCTCTCTCCTTCCTCTCTCCGCTGTTCGAAACCGCTGGTTCCAATATATTGGATTTGAAAACATATTCTCTAGGATATTCTACATGTATTTTCAGTAGTCGTGTTCATAAAATTTTGGCCTAATAAAATATTTACATACATAAGTCATTAAAAATTTATGTTTTACGTAAAACCACTAAATGAATAGCTTACGCTATAGCTTTTTTTGGCTTTTGGAGAAGGTCACTGCTAAATATCATACCCCATTATTTAGAACATTAGTTGCTAATCGCGACTTGCGCATTGTTAGCCCACGCCGTTGCTGTTGGTCGCATGCATGTGCGGCCAACTAGCTTACATTTATTTGGCATGTTGCAAATTTAGGACAGTATGTCATTCACACTACTGCCATTGTGCGCCCTTGTGCGCCCGTGATGTAGCATTTGTTGCCATTGCCCATCGTTGTGAACAGTGAGATCGCTCACGTAACTATGTGGCAGCAACTATCCCACGCCATCGTACCCTTGATGTTCATTAAGGCAGAAAGGATTGGGAGTATCATATACTACCATTGGTTCGAAGTTCTTAATGTCCGCCTTCACTCGCGTCGTCTCTATGGAATTGGAAGGTAGGGACGAATACAAAGAAACTTTGTTGGAGCAAGTTTCCAGGAGCTACTACAACCTGTAGATCATAGGGATAGGAAATTGCTAGATGTTTTAAATTGCAGATTTGAACCCTTAGAGCTAGAAT